>JAFBJW010000110.1:442378-598178 GCA_016785235.1 Pseudorhombus dupliciocellatus
GAATTGTTAAATCATTTTTAAAAATGTTGCAATGAATAAAAAAAATGTTCTGCATTAACCAGAAAAAAGACTTTTAAAACTGCAGGATAAAATATTCAGATGAAAAGTATTTTCTGAAGTGAATGTGTGTGAGAGAGAGAGAGAGAGAGAGAGAGAGAGAGAGCTAATGAGAGGAGGGGATGGAGAACCAGAGGCACAAACACGAAAGGGCAAGAAGAAGAAGAAGATGTGAGGGAGTATGAAAAGATTCAGATTCAGATTCAGTCCATAATGATCTTGATTAAATATTGTGAGACGTTAGTTTTGTGTTCTACATGAGCAGAGAACAACAACTATCAGCAACATTAATGACATCATCACGTTTACCTCTCGGAACTTCTGGTAGAGTTTAGTGGCGTCCAACTCCGACGGAGACAAGATGTCCTCCGACTCTGGCAAGTCAAAGACCTCGATGCTCTTCTGTCCGCCCGCCACCGCCGTCCCCGTGTCCTCGTCGTCTGTGGCGTACTCTCCCGTCTGCTGTGGGAGCAAAGCCAGAGTCAGGGTGAGGGACGTCTGCGTTTCAACTCAACCAGTCACGCCGTTTTAATGCGACTGCTCAACTCCCAGAGCTGTGGATGAACAAACACCAGACAGTGATACAGACAAATACAGTATATATACACATGGTACTACACAAAGGGAAATAAACTATGATATCTGCAGTATTAATGATGCACTTGTTTCTTTGCTCTCGTCTTGATTCAGCTGCAGCTGATCTGTCTCTGCCTTCATCTCGAATATATATGTATATGTGGTACACACACACACACACACACACACACACACTCTCTCTCTCGTCGTCTTGGCCTACATCCCCTGCACGTCCCTCCATCAGATTCCGTCTCTCTGGCCTGATTCGTCTGCGTGCACGGCTGACACGAGAGACATTTACATAATAGGCTTCTTTGTCGCCATGGCGTCGGCGCCAAGCACCTTTGGCCCCGTATGTGGTACACACACACACACACACACACACACACACACACACACACACTCTCTCTCGTCGTCTTGGCCTACATCCCCTGCACGTCCCTCCATCAGATTCCGTCTCTCTGGCCTGATTCGTCTGCGTGCACGGCTGACACGAGAGACATTTACATAATAGGCTTCTTTGTCGCCATGGCGTCGGCGCCAAGCACCTTTGGCCCCGCCCACTGAAGGCGGAGTCAACTGGGGCAGTCAGACACCGAAAGGGGACGACTTGAGGACAAGTGCTGCTGTTCGGTGTGTGTGTGTGTGTGTGAGACAGCTCTTCTCTTCATCTTGCTCCGAGCTGTCAGGATGAACCTGGGATCAACCTCCGTGTCCACGTGCACGTGCATCCTCATCTCACTGCAGGCAGATGGGCGTGTGCTAACTGACAGAGGGCCAGTCTGTCACTGGGAACCAGGCAGGGTGAGAAATAACCAGCTCCCACGTCCCCCCGCTGAGAACGTGCTGGAATATTTATAGAGGCATTAATATTGATGAGGCCTTTCATTGCTCCATAGATGCCTGTGATGGCTTTGTCACTATTGACCCGTCCGGTAGTTAAGCTGGATAAACAGTCGTTAGTTAACTCTCCTGTGTTGGCCTCGCAGGGACGCCAGCAGGACGTGTCTCAGCCTGGACTCACTGTGGGGGGGGGGGTGCTCGATCCAGCATCCACCAGGAAATGAGCGACTCCAAACACGGCTGATGGAGGAGGAGGAGGAGGAGGAGACGGCTGCTCCTCCTCCTGTGTGTGGGAGAGGGGACGCTTTGGGTGAGTTGACCATGGAGCGTCCTGACATGACCACTGTAATTTATACATATATATATTTATATACTGTGTGTGTTCACGCATGTGTCGGGGGCACACACACACACACACAGTGAGGGTTGCAGGGCCGTGATCTCAGTGACTGGTGGATTAAACAGGCTGTGACTAAGCAGCAGTATCAATGTGTGTGTGTGTGTGTGTGTGTGTGAGGTCATAGGAGAAGAGGCTTGATTCCCATGAGGTGACAACTCCAAGCCTCATTTTCTCTAAGATCTGTTCTTTCAGGTGTCTCCTCTGACACGTGAGGTCAACGGTCCCGTCGGCGTGCGCGTGCTCGCTACCTCGTCGTCGTCGGCGTCGTACTGGGCGTACTGCTGCTCCAGCAGCTCCCTCTGTCGGCGCTCCTGCTCCAGGGTCTGCTGGATCAGACTGGCCACCTCGCTCTGCTGGCCCGGCAGCTCGCGGCCAATCACAAACCTGCGAGCAGACACACCGTGAGAGACGCGCACGGCCACCCAAGCTCACACACTTACGCACACGGGTCCATGAACGCTGCTCCGTGACCACGTTTCCTACATTTGTGCCCCAGTTTCCTGCAGGGCCCTCGTGTGTGTGTGTGTGTGATACACGGGGTAGTACTACAGTACATTTCACTGTCCATCTATCTCTGGGTCTATTTACTTCCAGTCATAATAATACTCCAGCTGAGGTGACGTCACAGGCTCTCGTTTTTCTTAGGAAACAGTCTGACACGTTTCCTTCAATAGTTCTCTCTTCTCCTCGTCATTCAGATTCAAAGCAAAGAACTTCTCTGACCCAGTCCTGGAGCCGACTGTGTGTGCACGAGTGAGGGAGGGAGGCAGGGGATTTGAGACGGCGCCTAATCAAGCGAATTCAGGCCCCGAGAGCCCTTTCATACATTTCTGAAGGGGGAAGTGGAGCCGTGTTTGATCCACATGAGAAGGAACAAGTGAAGGGCAGCACGGGGCGAGGGAGGAGGAGAGAGAGCGAGCCTCTGCACAGCACGGAGGTCTGATGGGCAGCTGACCTGGAAACAGCCTTCCTCCGCACGCACGGGGAGCCTCAGCTCCTCCCAGCAGGGCGCCCGGCCTCAACCCTCACTGCCACGACACCATCAGCAGCAGCAGGTGTAATGTGGCTGTAAATACACGTCTGCGTTGGCCTTTTTAGAATATTGGCTCGGGCGCCATTAGAGCCAAGCTGGCTAACGACCAGGCGCCATCGTGCCTAAGTGCGATGATGTCATTTTAAATCACAGCCTCTCGTGTTTCCCTTCAGGTGATCTGGGCGCCAGAGCTCCTCGATGATTCGCTGCTGGAACTCGGGGTTAAATTTAGCTAAAATGGCAAATCTAGGACAGTTGGGCATAAAGTCTCTGGAGAGGGAAGGATTCACCGAGGAGGAGGAGGAGGAGGAGTGAGTGGGTGGGGGGGGCATGAAATAGATCTGTGGACGGGGATCAACTCATCATCCCAAATGTCCTGTTGTATTTTTAATTCCACGTATTAAAGTTAAAGTAACTGGCCTCAGTGCTGGTGTGAATCCACAACTGGAAGCTCCAGGAGAAGTGTGTGTGTGTGTGTGTGTGTGTGTGTGTGTGTGCGTCCTACCGAACCACGCCTGAAGTGTTCCTGAGGACGGAGGCGGCGAAGCTCTGGGTGACGCCCACCAGGCTGGTCCCGTCCACCTCCACTATCTGGTCATTCACCTTGATCCTGAAGAAGCAGAGACACATTCAAACACGTGAGTCCACAGAAATAAACAAAGTCTGAGGCGGGGAAGCTGCGACTCGTGCACATTCACATCAGCGTCCAAACAACAACATTCACTCGCTCCTGCATTTCCAGTGCGACGGGCCCAGACTATTTCCTGCATTTCCAGTGCGACGGGCCCAGGCTATTTCCTGCCACAGAGACAGAAGAGATGAGGCTCAAGACGCAACGAGGACACGGAGGCCCCGAGCCTCAACACGGCCTCTCTCTCTGCGCCGTGACGAGACGGCGGCGAAGTTCCTGCCCTGAAACTAAACTCCCCATGATCCTGTGGTGACAGCAGGGATCAGAGGACAAATAGATTCAAAGAGACGTTCTCACTAAATGTCCCTTATTAAATTAAGCTTCTGAATTTGAGGTTTAAATGACTTTTCCCCACATGATTAAAACATGTTTCTCTTTATAAATCTAAACATTCAGAATCTTAACAGGACTCTTGGCACTTGAACTAATCTCACACTCATGTGAAATGGCAGCGCTGGCAAAAAAAATTAATCCCTAAAGAAAACACACCTACCGCTGAGAGTGCACGAGAGTCCGCCCACAGCCTCAGGGGAGGCGCGTGATTGGACGAGCCTTTCATTTTAAAAACCTGTTCATAGGGAACATGGAGCACACAGTGCTCACCTGCTCACCTCCTCCTCTGTTCGCACACATAGAAGCCTAGAATCTAAAGCAATGTGATAAAGAAGTGATGGATAATAACGGTGTGTCACTGTGTCCACCAGGGGGCTCAGTACAAACGATGATGGAGAGATGAGGTCGTGTATTACAGCTGGATCAACCCAGTGCGGTTCCTCCTCTCACCTGCCGTCCCTCTCTGCAGCCCCGCCCTCGATGACGGTCTTCACGAAGATGCCCAGTTTCTCCAGGCCTGCGTCGGCGCCGACGCCCATTCCGATGATGCTGATGCCCAGGCCGTCCTCGTCTGGACACATGAGGGACAAATCAGATCAAAAGCAGCGGCAAACCCCAGCAGGGGGGGGCGGGATGAAAACCCAGAAGCAGAACCACTGGTTCATTAACGGAGAAGAGTGGAACTGAGCTGGAGGGGAAGGTCTCCGTCTGCGTCCTGTCAGATTGACACACCTGGGACATTTAGGGGCCTATAGGAGCGTACCAGTCTACTACCTGGACGGACAGGAGACAATGTTCTCAGCTCGTCTTTCCCACCTTTCTCCAGCTCCACGGGGAACAGTTCCAGCTTCTCCACCCGCTTCTCCAGCTCGTACTCAGCCGAGGACGCCACGGGATCCACCTCCTCGTTGCGCCGGTCGTAGTCTTCGTTGGAGTAAGTGTTGAACACCTGGGAGAGTCACAGCAGCGGGTTAACGGAGGAGGAGTGGGCTCAGCTTTTCCACACGGACTGAAATCTGTTCTCCACTCAAACAAATGAATCACAGGACCTGAGCATCGTTAGAGCCCGAGCTCATCAGAGTTCACACTCAACACTCTTTAACGCAGAGGAGCCTCAGCTGTCACTTCTCATCTCGGCCCAGGCTCAAACTGCCCCCTGCAGCGAGGAGGAGGGGGAGGAGCATAAACCGGCGTTTACATTTTTACCATTTTTGTCTATATGAAGTCTTTTTTTAATTTTACTTTTCTTGGCACATTTCGTTCCATCAGGGCGAGAATATGACAATCCCAACGACACGGTGACGCTAACGCTAACAGAGTGGCTGCCGACCCCGTGCCCTGACCTCTTTGATTCGAGCGGGAGGGGATCAATGAGGCGTCATGGCGGATGACAGGGGTTGATTGTTGCCCAGGGCCACTTGGCGTGCACGTGAGCAGTGTGGCACACATGACATGAACCAGTGCTGCATCTGTTGCTGCACATCCTGGGACCGTGACGAGGCCAATACACACACAGGCAGCACTTGCCCTGTCCTGGACTTCCTGGGTGCCATTGGCAGTCGGCTCACTCTCTAATGGCCTCTCTCTCTCTCTCTCTCTCTCTCTCTCTCAGTCACTGTGTCCTTTCTACAAACACATTAGCATGTGGCCAAGTCACTTGAGGGGGCGAAAGAGAAAGAGGGGGGGGGGGGGGGGGGGGGGGCGGGAGGGATGTGGGTTGGGGGGGGGGGGGGGGGGGGGGGGGGGGTGAGGACGGATGAATGTGGATCTGTGAGCGAAGAAGGCGAGAGAGGGAGAGAGAGATTGAGAAAGGACAGGAGGGGAACAAATGAAGACGGAGGGAGAGAACAACAAAGGATAAACAAGGGAGTGAGAGAGCAGGAACGAAGGGAGGTAAGAACAGAGAGAAAGAGATGGTCCTTCATTCTCTCAGCTCTACAGTGTCCCTAAGAGGAGCAGTGACTCAGGGTGGACCACGTCCATGTTCTGCCTTCATGACCTCAGGGATCCACAGGACCAGGCGTGACGCTGGCCCTGCACGTTCACACATGCACACAAGAGCCACGCCCACTGCGGCCTGCATGTGCGGACGCATCCCGAGAAGGATCTGACTGTAACGTGTCAAATCAATGTCTTATCACATCAGTACCAGGACAGAGGCAGCACCGAAGGGGCTGATGGGAGAGCGTGCACTGAGACAATGAGGAGGACAGTGGGAGACATGGGCCCTTTGAGATGATGAAGGGAAGTCACTGAAAGCAGAATGAGTCCAGTGGTTCACGGGTTCGAGCTGAGGCCACTGAAGAGTGAAACAGCACGAGAGAGAAACGCAGACGAAGCTGCAGCAACCCGAAGGACTAATTCGCTCCAGGCCTGTTTGAGCTCTTGCCTAAGATGTCGCAGCGTGGGGGCGACGCCTGGCCGCCGGCCGCCGCCGGCATTAGACCGGGCTTTGGCGGGTCGGAGCCGGTGCCGCCGGCCGGCTTACGTTTCCCCAGACAGTCGATGCTGCCCAGGGCTGTTCCTGCTGCTGTGGCACGAGCCCAGCAAAGCCTGCAGTGGATCACACACACACACACACACACAGTGGCAGGCTGACGAGCTGACAGGTGCTGAGGAAAGTGTCTGGATGCTGAGCAGGATGAGACGCTCGCTGGTGATGGACATGAATTAATGTCTGCGAGACTGACGGATGAGGAGGTGACGAAGGAGGTGGAGGGAGGACAGAGAGACCCAGCACGTCTGAGGAGGCGACACAGCACTTTGATTCTAGAAACAAGAGGACAAACTGTGCCCAAATATTTATCGGATTTCATTTCCAAGGGGGAACCCCGTTCAGAACACGGTCCCTGTCTTTCCTGGAACGGTGTTTTCTGAATTCTCTTCCACAGTCGTGACCCCTCAGTCACTTCCTGCCATTTCTAATTCCAGAATCAAAGTTTTCACTGCAAATGAATGGGTCGAGAAGACAGACGGACAAATGAGGACAAACTGAATTCAGCATTTTATACGTGGCATCTCAGTCCAGTGTTGGATGCCATGGCTCCCACCAACACACACACCACATCATAGAATGTGTGTGTGTGGCGGCAGGGAGTAGTAACCAAGTGCAACTGAATGACCGCAGACAATGGCGGGCTTTATGTTCTGCCTCGGCCTCGGCCAGCGAGTGGGAGGCCGGGCTCAGAAAGGACCCAACAACACGCTGCTCGTGGTCGCGCTGACGCTCTCATGCCCACTGCTCGGCCACGTAATTCATTAGGCTGCGACAATGACGAGGCAGAGTGTGTCTGTACAGCATAATAACCGCTGTGTGTCCGGATCTCACACACACACACACAACAGGTTGCTTTATCATATCTGATAACTTTAGACGCTTCGTCTTGATGGTCGTCCCGACTCCGTCAGTGAGCCAACGCTGAGGACACTGTCCCATTTCTTATCCTACTACAATTAAAAAAACACTGCCGGTGCACGGATGACATCATTAGCATCGGCCCAACACGTGAGGTGGGGGCTGGACGATGATTCGTGACGTGGTCCGGTCTCGCCTTTCCTCCATCATTAAAAATGCATCTCCCCAGGGAGGATCAGGTGGCCCCGAAACAAGCAACACAAACACTGCTGCATGAATAATGGAGCGGCTGATACAAAGACGCACGCGCCCGTCAGAGGTGTGGGCCGATGCGTCCGTTCCATAGCTCGACGCCAAGACGTGGAATTTTAGAATAGAATGGTTGATAAAAAAACAGAGTGGTTTATGTTTTGTATTTTTTGTTTTAGCCCTCCCACGACACCCTGTTGGCTTCATTACCTCCAGACAGACAGATTTCAGAGCTAGAGGTTGACAGCCGCCTCAGGTGGCTGGAATGGAACCTTCCCATCAGAAAGCCTGAGGATTTAAAGCACTAGCAGTGTTGGTACAGCCCGAAATACCACTTGGTGTTGACCCAATCCATGTCAGTGTTGGGTCCAGAATTCCAGAAAGGCTGCAGCACGTGTCATCCAGAGACAGGCCGGCCTAAAGTAGACTAATCCTTTTCATCAGGAAATGCGGTCAGAGGCTTCCTGGCTGCAGCCCATCTCATTTCAGCTTGGGAGGCCAAACGGTGCATTAGGTGATACCCCAGATGAGGAAGACGGGATCACACAGATGTTTACAGTCGTGCACAGCAATCAGCAGAGAGCGGAGGCCGCGCTGTCGTGCACTGTATTAAGGGCGGATCTTAAGAGAAATAAGCGTCTGTTCATGCCGGGCGGGTCCAGTGAAGTCGTAGATGTGGCTGGTTTGAGACGCGACCTCGTACAGAAAGAGATGTGACGAGATCTGTTTTGGAAAAAAAATGTCGGCATGCAGGAGGCCATCAAATGAGTCAGTGACCTCGTGTCACCCTCTGGAGTCAAATCAACACACGGAAAATATGTTTTTCACAAAAATGACCAAGCAGCTCGCAGCCAGTGGCACGGAAAAGGGAACCATCGGATCCACTGACAGCGCCGCAGCACAGTCTAATGGACACACCGCCAGTCACTTTGATCCAGAATAACAGACACCGTGCAGGGCGGAGGGGCTGATTACACGTTTAACCGGCACTCCAGTCATCACATCTGCCTAATTCCACGAAGATACGTCAGCAGGCTGACTGATGAAAGCGCACTCGCTCCGCAGGCAGGAAAAAAAAAGGTAGCATTTCACGGACGGTGTTAATTCTAAGCACGTAGAGGCAGCAGCCGAGGAAAAGCAAGGGGAGACCGACACAGCAGCGTGCACGAAGAGACGCCTGCCGTCAAACTCCCGGGGGGGGGGGCTCGGCACAGAGAGTCCCGTGGAGAGAGGTGGTCAACAAGTGAGGGATTGTTAAACGTGTTTGGGATCAGTGTACGATCAAGGCAGAACTAGAAAACAGGGCCGAGCACTGAGACGTGTGGGACGCCTTCAGATGCATCAAGAGACAGACAGCACTGAATCCACCTCCGTGCTTCAGAACAGCTAAACTGGACGGCCAGACTGGGAGCAGGAACTTCAGGGCTACAAACCAGTTGCTTGAATGAATTTAGAACCGATTCTGTTCTGTAGGTCAGTGCCTTCGGGCCGGGACGCTGTCTTCGCCTGTGGACGCTCGCGGCCGTCCCATATTCTCACTGGGTCAGCGTGGACGTTGCAGCTGAGTGAAAGGATGTGGAAGTAATGATTAATAAAAAAAAAAACTTGCTGTGTGTTGTAAAACTGAGCTTGTGGCTCCGTGCTGCGACACGGAAAAGCTCTGACCCAGAAGCTGATGCCACCATGTTACAACACGTCTGCAATGACAGAGCTGCAGTGTTGCGTGTGCTAGCACGCTAACGTTCACAGAGGGCTGATGGGATTGTGATTAGTGCAACATGAGGCTGGACAGAACAGCATGAATGTGCAGTGCTGTTCAAAGGTCTGGGGTCAATCACACATGTCCTTATTTTTAAAGTACATTATTTTCTATCCATTTTGTTTTGAGACATAAAAGTGACTTTTCATGGAAAACACAAAAGCCCCCCAACTTGTGTGTGTCCAGTAATTTCATAGGAATATATTTTATAATTGCTGGGAGTGCAGACACTGTTGTATACATGTACATGACATCATGCCATTTGTGAACTCTGAACATCTGGAGCCGTAACTCTCTCAGCGTCAGCGTGCATGTTTACAGAATGTTGCCCAAACCGTGATGATTTCTAAATTGAATAAGCCTTCAAAGCCTGAATGGCGCAATGGTTTACCCGCTTTATGGGGCGGGACTAAGAAACAGAGGGAAGAGGGAAGAGGCTGACTCCTCCCACACGGGTCAGGTCGGACCCGTGCAGGGTCCAGGGCTGAGAAAATAGCTTTGTCCCTCTCACAATATAGACGAACAAAAGACAGAACCCTGTTTGTTCCTCATGCACCGAGGGGACGGGGGGCGGGGCATGTCTAATTGTGCGTGTGCCTCTGTGGGACGGGGGCAGTGCTCATTTTGAATTCCCCATACGATGAACGAGCGCCGGCCCTTTTCACACAGCGTGCCCGCTGCCTGTTCAGCCTGAATGGGACGACGTGTTCTGACAAGCACTCACATTCCAAACTTCAAACTGATCAGAGCTTTGTCAAACACCTTTTTAGTGTGTTAACGTTTGACTGTAAAGCAGGTTAGAGCATTTTATTTTGAAATCCCCAGATGCTTGTATAACCAGCGAGAGCATGTGAGGTGAGTCCTGTGAGGCAGAGACAGTGCAGGGTCATTAGTGAATAACTGGGATGATTGTTCTGCTTTGTTAAAGCATGTTAATGGGATTGATCCTCAACCTGAGGAATGTTTGTGTTGCCTCCAAATCCTGCATACATACGACCTAATCTGCAAATCCCAACTGTACACTGATCTCATGTGTACTCACACACACACACACACACACACGGCACGTCAACAGGGAAAAATAGCAGAAATAAAAACGGATTCCACTGTGGAAGGGATTAAAAAAGGAGCATGTTGCTTACTCGTACTGATTCCACATGCTTAAGGATAATGGCTGAAAAATACTTCCCATAATCTTCCAAATCCATCTTCCCAATCCACAAACAACACTGGCTGCTTTGTGCCCAAGCTCTGAAAACACCAACTACTCCGAGGCATGTGAGGAACCAGGGGGAAGCTAAGCTAGTCTGACTTGCTATCAGGGAAGTGACACTGAATTACCCAGAGGAACCATGACCTTTGTGAAGCTGCTGCCGTCACGGGCACGGCGGCCAGGGCATGGCGGCCAGGGCATGGCGGCCAGGGCACGGCGGCCAGGGCATGGCGGCCAGGGCATTTATTTTATTTTATTTCCTTATCCTTACTTGTTTTTTACGGAGCTGCTGTAAATGTGTGTTTCCCCCATGGGGGAGGAATAAAAACGTTCTATTCTATTCTATTCTATTCTATGGCGGCCAGGGCAACGTGCAGAAGCTCCTCGTCAAATCAACCACTGGCTTCCTGATCGAGGAGATACGGTAGAAAACAAACACGCTATCTTATGCAAAATCTGCGTGGGCGCAGCACCGGCACAACTAACACACGCACAGATGTTCTGCCCATGAACGGTCGGTTTCCCAGAGGGCAAAGCTTCGACCCTCGGTCTCCGCTTCGCACAGAATAGCTCCGACCGCTTGAGAGCATCGGAGAGCGACAGCGTCGACGTGCCACCACTTATCTGGCACATTTGTCACAATCTTCGCATGTGAAGCACCAAAGCTAACGCTAACTATAAATATGAGCCAATAGAGAGGAAGCTCTGACTACAGTAGTGGCTCTGTTGTTTGAACCCACTTCTGATCAGAGCTACAGGGGCTTTGATGTTGGATTGCGTCGACACAACCCGACTTACTGTGATGGAGGCAGTGCTGAAGCAGATCTTTCTCTTTGGAGGGATGTCCTCTTTGTTCTCCTCAGGCAGACCAGGAATCTCTGTCAGGTCGGAGCCCGGGTCGTAGACCACGTCCTCGTCGTCGCCGTAGAGGTCGTCCTCAGGGTCCGTGCAGCTTTCACCCCATCCCTGGTAGCAGGCGTCCCCGTCCGCGTTAAAAATCACCCGCTCGTTCCCAGTGTATTCCTCATCAGGTTCTTCCACTTGACCCTTGAGAGGGTCAGAGGGCGTGTCCCGTACGGAGCCATCTCCGTCCACCTGGCCTGCGGCCCGTCTCGTCGGCAGGGGCCCTGGAGCCGCCGCCTGGTTGGTGATGACAGCGTCACCTGTGTGTTTTGAAGCCTTGGACGCTCCCAGATCCTCGGGACGTGTTCTTGTTTCTGACGATTTCTCTCCTACTTCACAGGAGCCATTGACCTGACCTCCATTAGCGGTGGCCCCAGGGAGGCGCTGTTCATCTCCACCTGCGCTCGCAACCGTTTCTACTTTCTCTTCACACTCCTCCTCTTTGAGAACAGGCTTCAGCGCCGCCGTCTCTACTCCAGGACCGGGACTGATGAGGTCATCAGAGGACAAGGATGTGGGAAACTTTCCCCCTATCCTGCTCCGATAGTTCCCACGAACGGGAGAATGTCGTGAGTCATCCTCGCTGAGGTCTCCTCCGTGGCGCTGGAATCCGTCTGGAGAGTAGAGGGCCCGTCTGCTGACTCCTCTGTGAGGCACGCCCTGACCGTGGTGGTCAGCGTTTTCGAAAACAGCACTGAGCTGACTGACGGTCGGAGACGACGCCTCGGCTCTGGAGCAAAGGGAATCCAAAGAATCCGTGCTGCCCCGGTTGGACCTCGCCCCTCGCCAATCGTCCAGGTTCTCATGGGAGCCTCTTTTATCGCGGCCGTAGGGAAACACCGGTGACTGAGACTGGTCACGGGACTGCTGCTCAAACAGCTTCCTGGTTTCTGAGAACCGTGCGCCGGCACTGCCAAGCCGATCAGTGGACGTGGAATGCTGGAGTTTAATGACGGATCCGTCAGCCCTGTTGATGAAGTTGGTGGGCTTGGTCAGCTTCTGAGGCGAAGAGTCGTCTTGGCCCTTTGTCTTTGCCGCCGTACTTTCTGAGCCCATCTGCATGAACATGTCCTTGATGCGGCTGACGTGGGAGCCATACTGGCGACCCCTCGGTTGTTTCACCCTCTCCAGGTCTTTGGGCTTCGAGTCTCCATCCGTCCGTGGCTGGTCAAAGGCCTTCTTCAGCGCCTGAAACTCAGCCCGGTAGGCATTGCGGTGGGGGGAGGCACTCCGGAGGCAGGTCCTCTCCCCCGAGGCCTCCGTCTTCAGCATGATGAGCTCTTTGGATTCCAGGGAGATGTCAGCATCGCCGTGGCCTCATTAGAACATGGTAGCGAGGGGCTGGGTTTGACCTACTGCGGCTTTATCTGCCAGAGCCGATTCACACCTGCAGCGATAAAGAAGAGATGTTGTTAAGATAGGAGCACTTTGCGGCGCTCCATGTCAGTTCAAGAGAACTTCCCGAGCCACCCTCACATCCTGCAGCCGCTTAAACCCTCGCTGACATTATGGCGCTCACTTGTAAATGTCATGGCTGAGATAAAGCGACGCGAGCTGCATTCAACCCTCGCTGCACGTAGAGTGCGGCACCAAGTCACAAACTCAAGATGTAATTGTCGAGTCGACCGCAACTCCACGCTGGGAGCAGGGATTTAAATATTCCATCCCTTCCACCATGAATGTTTCATACTGTTTGGAAATACATCTCAAATAGAGTGGGGATGAAACATTCATCTGGGACACCGGGAATTCATGAAGTTGCTGTGGGTCCAGCTCCCCATCCATGATTCACCCCGCTGGACGGTGGGAGGACACACCGTCCGCTGGGGCTGGTGCAGCCTCAGAGGACATCGCACAGTGCTGAGTAAAGTTAGAGGTGAAAGACGGAGGTCTGAGCATCGCGGCCACAGGGTGACAGCTCAGCCCGGCTCCTGCTCGCTCACATCTCCACATCAAGTGTAAACACGAAGCGCTCTCTCACTGACGATTGACCGATCGATCGGTCGGTGGTCGAAAGGCGGAGTTGAGCCCACACGGCGATGTTGCCCCAATGTTGCAAAAACAAAAGAGTCACACTTACGTCCATGGCTGCGGCTCCGCGATGTAAATAAACAGTAATCCACGGTGTCGACGGGGAGGGGGGGGGCGAGGATGCGCTCTGCAAAAACAACAACAGCCCCTCGGTCGAACAATAACATCGCACTCCCACGCTCGGACGCGGTCCGGGGACGGAGTCGCCGCCGCTTCGGGAGCGTCTGCACACGCCGGAGCCGCTACAGCGCCATTGCAGGCAGCCGCACAATGGGGGTGTCGGTGCAGCCGAGCGGACCGCCTCGGTGCGAGCCGCGGCCCGGCAGCGCCTGCAGCCCGGCGGCGGCCGGTGTGCGGCAGCGGGGCGGTGGGGGAAACGCGCTCGGACGCTGCGGTGGCCGCCGGGTCGCGAGCGTCAAGGCTCATGTGACAGGTGTTGGGACCTGGACTGCGGCAATGGTTTGGTCCGACAAGCTGCTGCTGCTGCTGCTGCTGCTGCGCGGAGCCGAGGGGGGGGGGCGTCAGTGAGCTGCAGTGTGGGCACGCATACCAGCACACACACACACACAGTGTACACAGCATCGCTGTCCATCACCGGGGTCTGGGTGTGGCGCTGGCGGGTCAAAGGTCACCCGGGGTTCAGCAGCCCCAAAGTGTGCTGTGATTTGAGAGCAGGCTACAGGATGTGCACATGAACGCATCGTTTCCTCCTCACTTCCTCCTGTTCTCTGTCTACTGTAATACACGGATCAATCCACTGTTGGACTGCTGGCACATTTTCTCACAATCTCGCCACAATTTCAATTTTACAATTTTCTGCACTGTTTTTATAATTTCTGTTATTTTGCACATACCCATCTTTTGTATTTTACTTTGCATATAGTATTCAGAGTATAGAGTATTTTTTGATTTTACTTCTGTTTTTACTTGCTTTGCTGTTTCCATTGCTTTGTTGTGTGCTCCCCCTGGGGGACAAACATTCTAGTTCTATTCTTACATTAAGATAAGATTATTTGTATTAGTTCCACAATGGGGGGACTTGTCACGTTACAGTTGTGTAAAGAATAGGAACAGGAACAAATACATGCAGGATCAGGTTGGGGCTCTGCGTTACTCGGCTTATTGTTATTTTTATTTAGACCTGGGAGATATCAGGAAGGCTAATCGTAGGCCACTGACAGGGCAGAAACTGCCACAGTTAGAGAGGAGATGGGGACACAAACACTCCTCCTGTTATGAAACAAACCGAGTTATGGAAGGTAGAATAACTGAGGTCTCTATTAAGACCTGGATAAGCTATCGCCTGAAGCCAGAACATTACAAAAAGGTTTCTTGTTGATTTGTCCCAAGAACCAAGAGACAACCATGACCACTGTAACCTGTGAAGAACGGACGCTAAGTCATCGGGTCACTGGGTATTTGTCAGGAGAAGTCCTGATGGCATTATGACGACCTGTCTGTTGTGATAATGAGCCTGTGATGTAACATCTCACAAGGCTTTATTCCTCCTTTGCTTCAGGTGAGTCACCCTGCTGAAGGCCGGCGTGCTGCACCGTGTTTAAAGCTGCCTCTCTGTTCTGATGATCTGTATCATTTCTGGGCCATAAACGCATCTTCCTGGATGTTTAATTTCACACTGCTAATGACATTTCATGTCTCTTTCCCAAATTAATCTGCGTGCATTCATAATTCCAGCAGCTCTCGGTGTAAAAACTTAAGCTGCCTGGGTCACACAGGAGTCAACAGACACACGGGATCAAATCCATGTGATGCAGCACTAGAAAGGAAGCTTTGTCAGCATCTAAATGTGGGATTATTTGAACAAAGATAACTGAGCTGTACAAGTGGTTCTGACCCGTGAGAAGACGCCGCAGCGCTGCTGACGTGTCTGTGTCGTAAGCACAGGCTGCCCGAGTGCTTTTTGATTCAGTTAATTTAAGGAGGACATGTGAGACCAAATCCTTTTAACACTCCAACTGGATGTGTGTGCGCCTCTTATAGCCACGTTATTAACCAACGTGTGCATCTGTGCACCCCATGGTTATGCAACCATGTGATTCCATGCTGGGCCCATTCAAGGGTTTCCACCTGCATGACGCGAGGGAGTGGATGCAGGACACAGGCGAGGGACAGGAGACATCGTCTCAACTCACTCTTAGAAACCAGCACAAAAACTGTTGACTACGCTGAAACTGGACTGCACTGGAATCAATTCAAATCAGTTTGGCTTTACACACACACCTCAGTGCATGGCTGGGTCTTTTAGTGAATGTTGTGATGCATCATACCTGGACCAAATAGTGACGATGGTGAAGATGTTGCTAAGCAACCCTAAAAATAATCTTGAGGGAATAAGAGGGAGGGTGTGAGAACGGAGCAGCCACGCACTGCAGAGTGCGGAGGATGAATGGCATCGAGTTTAGCACCACGGAGGAGGAAATGAATCAAATTAAATCCAACCAGAGCCAAGTGGCGGCGAGAGCTAGGATGGGGGGGGGATCATTAAAAGTCCAGCTGCCCTTTAGCAGGCCTGAGTGGGAGCCAAGGGGCCAAAAAACACGACCATCTGTCCACCGCCACTGTCTCTGCAGGGGGCGTGAACAGATTGGAGCAAGTCTGTGTCCTTCACAGCTGGGCTCAGGAGGTCAAGTCCCAGCGTGTGTGGGTGTGAAAGGACATAGAAGCCCCGCCCCTCTTTGGATTGGATGGAGTTGAAGGTATCAAGGTTTGGAGTCAAATTAGCCACAGGTTTCTGTTAGGCGCTCTTTCACTGGTATAAATACAGTTGAATTCTGGGTAAAACACTTTGGGTCGGTCCTGTCTCTTATTTAAAAACGACACTGATTGACCATGAAGGGGATGAGCTCACATGTTCTCTCACCAACCTGAGCATTTATTTATTCTCGCCTCTGTTTGACGGGGCAGCCATGTTTTTCCATCCAGATGTTCAGCCAATGAGAGGCGCCTCTGTGCCCAGCGGAGGAGGAGAGAGGGGGGCGCTGCTGCAGGATGCTTATTGCCATGTCTGTCGGAGCCCGCCGGAGAGCCACATAACTACCGTGTCAGTCTTCCGCTTCCATGAGCGGCTGGCGAGCGGGATGAGCAGCATGTCGGCCGCAGCTGTCGCCGCGTG
The DNA here is from genome assembly GCA_016785235.1 of Pseudorhombus dupliciocellatus. Classification (NCBI taxonomy): domain Eukaryota; kingdom Metazoa; phylum Chordata; class Actinopteri; order Pleuronectiformes; family Paralichthyidae; genus Pseudorhombus; species Pseudorhombus dupliciocellatus. The sequence continues at coordinate 458,955 of JAFBJW010000110.1, forward strand.
GCTGTGCGCGGGTACGTATCGATCGCTGGCGGCTTCGCTCCTGTCGCAGGCGGGTTGGATGCTAGCTAGCTAGTCCGTTAGCTCATTTTTTCCGAGGAGGGGGAGGAGGAGGGGGAGGGGGCGGGGCATGGAAAACAAGGCTAACACTGACAGCAGCACCGTTACAGTCATGCTAGCATCCAAGCTAACAGCTGAGACCGCGATGCTAACGGTGTGAGCTGCTAATCCTTTAATTTCGCCTGGATCGGGCCTTTGTTGACGTGCACGCGCACACACACACACACACATTCATTTACTAGCGATCTCAAAAGCAGTTCAATGCCTGGTTTGTGTCGTAGGGTCGAATCCCTGAGTCCCAGATGTTCCTGGTGAATCCAGTCCGGACCCATCAGGTGTCGGACCTTTCATTAGTTAATTACTCATTGAACTAATAACTAACTCCCTTTAAAATGATGTCATTCACATCACAGAACACTGGCACGTTTTTTAAATGAACCTGAGGATCTGACATGAGTCACGCCCTCTGCTTGTGACGTCATAACTGTCCATTTGTTGCTCTCTTATTTAATTTCTGCTGGTTCTGACTTCACCCGTGTTAGCTCGCTAGCTAGCCCGGAGTGCTCATGACAGACTGTGCTTTTGATTTGTTGATCCAATAGTTTACTTTGCGTGTGCCCGTGACTCCAAACGCGGCACGTTCGTCGAGGTCAATGCCGGCTTGAAGCAGAGATCAGCCCTGTACAGAGATGGTGAGTGGGTGTGTGCAGTGGTCCCCCCCCCCCGCCTGTCATCACCCAGTGACACGCTCAGCTGGTTCCCCACTAATACTGGCCTTGTTGTTTCCAGCAGTCTGCTGCTCGCTGTCCAAATGAATCATCAACTGTGCCGCTAAAGACCGTTTAACCTGAGATGCCTCAACCTGACAGCAGCAGTTCAGCATCGCGGTGGCGCGTAACTTCCGATCAATTGACAAATGTGTGGTTTTCTTACCTTCCCAGCCGCTCGTAGCTCTAACCGGCAGCTTTGTGTTCAGCCCCTTCCCTTAGTCATCCACTTCTGCTTGTTGTGACACCAGCGACTTTCACTTCCAGGTCTGTGCTCGGAGGAGCGAGGCTCAGAGCCGTCAACTGGCAGAAAACCAAAGCCTGGGCTCAAACAGTAGCGATCCTTGTTGTCTGTGTTTCCCCAGCAAACACCAAAGAAGCACATGCATTCCTCCTGACCCTGACTACATGCATATATGGGACTGGCTGAGCAGATCTAAAGAAACAAGCCTCCAAGACTGACTCTGCCCCAGGTCGCCAGAGGCCTCAGTCACCTGGAGCCACAACAGGCACAAGGGTGGTTTATTCTCTGGCTCAGACCTCAGTCCAAGGTCTGCGCAGGGGAGCAGCCCCACTTCAAGCTCTGTTAGTCAGATGCTGTGATATTTGGAAACTCAAACTCTTATTTCGTACGTACTTAATGGATAATAGCACAGTTATTACAGCGCAGTCTCAAACTGACTCAGTTTGCGTCCCACGGCGGATTCAGCATTAACCGTAGATAGGTGATGTATTGTGTACTGGCTGGGCACCAGCCCGCCGCAAATAAGCAGATGTGACGCTATTAACCGAGTCTCAGCGTAGCTTAGCCAGTGATCTGTGAGTCCGGCCTCAAGTCTTTAATGTGGATAAGCTAAAACACACAGCCTGGGCTCGTGTCACTGATGTTTACACGGCATCAGGTCGGCTCTCTGACAAGGAAAGAATGGCTGGGTGTGCATGAGGTGAACAGAGCGGTCACATGGGTCGGTCATGCTCAGGTGGCGTCTTCTCAATCTGCCCTTGGAGAGAGAGACGGTGCTTGACCTCTGAATGCCATGTGGATTTCATTTGGAGGACATGTCCAGCGTCTCTTCTCGGTGGCCACAGACGTCGCTCAGTTTCTCTCCCATGTGGGACAGTTTGGGAGCTTCCATCAGCTCCTCGGTGTCCCTCAGACTCTGACATCACAGGCCGACCTCCTCTTTCCAAGGCCCGGGATTAAAATGTTACTCTCTTCAGAGAGACTTACAACGGGGGAGCAGATCCTCTCGTCTCTTTCTGCGATGTGCTTTGTCTCCCTCCCTCCTCTTCTTCCTCACACACGGTCGCCCATGGTTAATAAATATGGAGAGAGAGAGAGAGAGAGAGAGAGCGAGGGTGAACGTGACAAAACAAGTGAAAAGAAAGAAAGGGTCGTGATTCTCACGCCGGCGGCCATTAACGACCACATGACACACTGAAGGAGCTAACTCTCTGTTTCTTTGACTTGTGTGTTCCAGTGGTCACCATCTTGTCGAGAGCTCACGCAGACCGCAACGTCTACCCGTCCGCAGGAGTGCTGTTCGTGCACGTTCTGGAAAGAGAGTACTTCAAAGGAGAGTTTCCTCCCTACCCCAAATCAGGTACAAGAGGCACTTCACTCTCATGGTTAGCGTAGCACGCTGTCAGAGGATGTGGCAGATCAGCTGATGAGCGTAAACGTGGTTGGGGCCCAGAACGCTTCCCCTGCTGTGACCCGGGATGGTTCAGTCCGCCGCTCCTTGGAGGAGATGGAACGTCATATTGTTGTGTCAGACTTTATAAAGAGCTTTATTTTTAACCTGCAGGTGATGCCAGCAATGACCCCATCACCTTCAACACCAACTTGATGGGTTTCCCCGACCGGCCCGGCTGGCTGCGTTACATCCAGAGGACGCAGCACAGCGACGGCGTGCTCTACGGCTCGCCCACTGCCGAGCACGTCGGCAGGCCCACTGTCATAGAGGTGGGCGGCTCCTGCTGCTTGCGCTGGTTACGGGAGACAGTGCGGTGCTTTCTTTGTCTGCCTTTAAGCTACTGGGGAAATTCTGTTCACGAGGCTCAACGTTCCCAGAGGTGCACATGTGCGTGAGCGGCGTCTCGGCCGGGTACAGGGGCCGCGCCGCTGCCACGTAAGCTGCACTGATCTGGGCTTAAACTTTCCCCCTTGTGTGTTGCAGATTACCGCCTATAACCGACGCACGTTTGAGACGGCACGGCACAACTTGATCATAAACATCATGGCTACAGAAGGTAAGAGGCGCCAGCCGGAGAGCTTAGAGAGCAGCGGCTTCGCTGATTAAATCCTGGGCGCGCGTTCAGCGCCTGGACCGGAGTGATGATCTCCGCCGGCGAGAGAACGTCGTCGTTAATTCCTGCTGCCAACAAGAAGTAATCAAGCAAGAGCTGCGACGAGGCACGTGGTCGTTCGTCGATTCGTGTCCGTGACCGCTCCTGTTCATCTAGTTGACCAGTCACCAAATGAGCCGAGGCGGATGAATGCGCGGCAGATAGGCGGCGCTACCGTGACATCACTCGCCCGCTGCTGTGATGTCACGTGCCATCTGGCCCGTGAAGTAGGTCAAGTCATACCAGCGTCTGCTGGACAGAGCGGCGAGGTCGGCGTTAACGGAGCGATAAAGACGCCGTGGCGTCAGCAGCGCATCTCTCTCCTGCCTCATTTGCTTCCCAGTGTTTTAAGCCCCTCCTCCGTGTGCGCTCTCTCCGCCCTGCAGAGTTCCCTCTGCCCTACCAGGCCGAGTTTTACATCAAAAACATGAACGTGGAGGAAATGCTGGCCAGTGAGGTGCTGGGAGACTTCCTGGGAGCCGTGAAGAACGTATGGCAGCCCGAACGCCTCAACGCCATCAACATCACCTCAGCACTGGACCGCGGGGGCCGCGTGCCTCTGCCCATCAACAACCTCAAAGAGGGGTGAGGAACAAACAAAAATCCAGAGGTCTCAATGTCTTCAAGCTTCCCTCCATCAGTGACCCCCCAGTCAAAGGACCGGCCCACTCACAGCACTCAGCTCGCCACGCTGTCAGCGCCAGACAGACACATGAAATGCCATAAGCTGTGCCTCAAAGACTCCATCAGGGTCCATCTCTCCCTCCCTCTCTCTCAGGGTGTACGTGATGGTTGGGGCGGATGTTCCCTTCTCCTCGTGCCTGCGGGAGGTGGAGAGCCCCCACAACCAGCTGCGCTGCAGTCAGGAGATGGAGCCGGCCATCAGCTGCGACAAGAAGTTCAGAGCTCAGTTTCACATCGACTGGTGTAAGATTTCCCTGGTGAGTTGAAAACGCCGCGTTCCATCAGCAAATCCAGCTCGTGAGAAGAAACTAAACATGACGTCGTCCTCGCGTTGATCACTCTGCTCGCTCATTTCAGGTTGACGTCAACAAAGTAGTGCCGGTGTACGTCACCCGGCCCGACCCCGGCACGGGCGTCCTGCCTGAGTTCGGGGAGTACAACCCCCCCTCCGAGTCCCTGAAGAGCCGGGACTACTTTTACGACTTCCTCGTCACGCTGGCCGTTCCCTTCGCCGTGGCCTTCGTCCTCTTCTTCGTCCTCGGCTACACCATGTGCTGCCGGCGCGAGGGGGTGTAAGTGTGCTCGGTCTTTCATTGCAATGCAACACGCGGCGGCACAGACGGCGAGTGGGAAAGGTCAGCGGAGGGCAGTTAGCGGCCAATCTGGACCGGAGCGGCAGCTCGTCATGACCACGCAGCACCATAACGTCCCTGTTCCTTTGCTCACGTCTCATCTCCGTGTTTGGAAGCGTAGGCATGACGGCGATGCTGGGAGAGACGCGCCCGCTCATTCGCTCAATGTTCCACACCGCCTTTACCCATCAGCCCATTCACCTGTGTGTAGCTGTCTCTATTAATATTAGTATTTAATTCATCCATTTTGTTTTGTTTCTAGGGAAAAAAGAAACATGCAAACTCCAGAGTAAGTGTTTGACCTCTCCTGCTTTCTCTTTATTTTGGCTGTTCCCCTCCTCCCTCCCTCTCTCGCTCTCTCTCGCTCTCTCTCGCTCTCTCTCTCTCTTTTGGTTTGGCAGTTTTCTCATCTTTGTTGTCACCGACTGCTTCCTCATAACCATTCATCAGCTCCTGTGTGTTGACATCCATTCATCCAGTGGGCTGCTCCAAATTCTAATGAACAGACGACAGGAATCCTCGCTGTTAGCAGTTAGCAGTTAGCGAGCCGGCCCTTAACCACTGAGGACACCAGGTGTCTTCGCCACGAGTCAGACAGAGACGCAGAGACAGGGGCACAGCCGATGATTTCTGTTGCGCATGCATGTCCCACCGCAGCGGATGACAGGAGACGCCTTTAGCGGCTCTCTGAACGTGCAGCGCCGCACAGAGGGACGACACACATGAACACGCTCTGACTCCGCTGCCTGTGCCCTCCCCAGCATCCAGCTGGTCCACCACAGCTCCATCCAGAAGTCCACCAAGGAGCTGCGGAGCATGTCCAAGAACCGCGAGATCTCCTGGCCGCTCTCCACGCTGCCCGTCTTCAACCCGGTCAGCGGCGAGGTGGTGCCGCCCATCCACCCCGACAACTACGAGACCACCAGCATGCCCCTCATGCAGACGCAGACGTGAGTACGGCCGTCACACACGACCCGCAGACGCTTGCAGGCGACAGCGGAACCAACGGCCTCGGCCTGTAATCCTGCTCCACGTTGAAGGCCAAAGCTGCGGCGAGCGGCTCAGGAAGTGCGAGCACAGCTTATGGGGTTCAGGCTGTCCCATGATTTGGGCTTGATGCTGGAAAACTGTTGAAGTGCAAAGTGTTGTCACATGATATGAGAAGCTGGTGTGTGTTTATGATTCCAGGAACCTGCAAAACCAGATTACGATACCACAGCAGCGGCCATCAGGTTAGTTCCACTGTGTCTGCACGGAACCTCACGGAACTGCCCCGAGCAGGCGCTGATGACTCACGGCGCCATCACTCTCATTCACCTGTTAGAATAAACACACATTTGACCAGGTCGTTCTGGGGTCACGCCCCGCCCCTCAACAACATCTCACGCAAAGACACTCAGCTCTGAAGTCTAAAAGCAACACACGGTTCCACACTTGACTCGCTCATGTTGTGTTAGCGCCCTCCTGTGGGCACGGCCGCCTCCTGCATGCTCGACTAACCTCGCTGCTCTCTCTGTTCAACGCTAACCAAGGAGATAATTATGTCATGTCGACGTTTCGGAGGCTGGAGGTGGGTCCCGCTGTCTCAAAGGTTAAAGCTGCCGATGCCAGTGGTTTTGATTCACGCCACTAACGGCTCCGTGTCTGTTCCAGGTAAATGGTATTCCTGAGGAGAGAAAAGTGGCCGAAGCCCTAAACCTGTGAGCAGCAAGCACCGGGGACGGAGCGACGGTTCATTCCACATCGATAGATTTGTGTTTTTCTAACACTTGTGCCAATCTGCATGCTTCAGAAGTGTCTTTACAAAGTGTTATCGTCCACATGCACTTACACCTTAAAGCGTGACAGAGAATCAAAGCTAAGCTAACGAGAAAGACGCATTCTGAAATATGTGTAAATGTTGTGTTTGTATTTTTACTTGCTTTGCACAATGGGTCTGAAGGGAAAGACAACGTGTCCTGTCCTGTGTCACATGATGACAATAAAATATTTCCAAGTTGTTTTGACTGGATGTAAAAACCATTACAGGTAATGTCTGAATGACACGTGAAAGAATTCTTCACAAGGTACGACAGAATAAAGGCATTTATAAATAATGTGGATATATTTCACATTTTTTAGACATCACAAAAGAATGGAACAGGCCCTGCGCTGGGGTATAAATAGTTGTTGCTTTTACACGACCAAAGAGATCCATTAAGGCCTGAAACAACTTGCCAACTATAGAGCAGTAAACTTTACACGTACAAAGGAAATGGCAGCATGGAGATGCCAGGCTCTCCTGTACAAATCGACTTGGCTCCCAACACAGCCTGTACACGATGGGAGGAGCTACACGACTGCGTGGCGCTGCCATCTTTAACCGCCACGCAGCCACAAACGTCCTCCAGAGCCCTGGGCCCGTCACACGTGGCTTTGGGCTCATTTTTGGCTGCATGTGGCAATTTGCCTTTCCATTGTCAACCGAAGGAGCAATGCAGAAAAGTGCATTTATCTTTACAGTTCAGTTAAATGTGTCATTATTGATTGGAATCGTTTATTTATATTTATTGTCAGTGCAGAGTTTCATTTTTAAAAACGGGCTCAAATAAAATATTTGATTCATATGGTTTATTTTAAATATATATATATCAGCCGATATATCGACATTAGAACGTTTTTACCCAAAAACCAGCTGTTCTTTATAAAATGCAACTTTAAATTATATACTTGGATCGAACAATATTCTCATTTCGTTTCTGTCATATCAGGGTTCTGCTACTGCACTGGTACCTGGTTAAACACTTCACCCCAGGTGTTCAGATGAAGGTGCTAATCTGTTTGAAACGCCCATCTCCTCGGCTCAGTCAGTGCATCACAGAGTAGCTGTGGGCGGAGACTGTGACCCCAGGCTGCGGCGCCCATCTGGAGATGGGTTAGTGCGTGTGTGAGCCACTGAGAAAAAGCTGTGTGTTCCAAAGGCCGTCAGTCCCAACAAATGGCTCGTTTGCTGACGGGGGGGGAGTCAGCTTTTAGCCCTATTGTACAATAACATGTGCAACCCAGCATTTTCCAACAGAGCTATGAGGACTAGAAACACTGATGAAGCCTGACGGTAGAAAATAAATATCTCACTCTATTGTACAAATATACACGGACACGGGGGGGGGGGGGGGGGGGACCCAAAAAAGGGGGGGGGGGAGTGACCCATGTAACACTCCCTTCGCAAACAGCAGTCACAGGCATGAGAAAAAAACAGAACAAAGCCAACCCTCCCCATGTATAAAATATACGCTTAATTTAAATCATTAAATACATAAAACATATTTCAGGGCTGTCACAGAGACCACAGTACCTTTCCGCAAGGTATATAACTCGTTAACTTTTAAAAGTATGGACAGGGATATTCCAACTTATCCAAACTGCGCAAATGTTTAAAATTCTTTACCCAAGGTTTTTTTTTTTGATCACACAAAGCATATTGTTGGCCCATATTTTGCATATTTAGATATCTCACACTGTTTTAAAGTCACTGAAAATCCTGTACAAAGTGCCGCTGGTCACCGCACACGTGTCGATATCTGAATATGTGGATGTTACGGATCCACCTGAGCGAGGAAACGTTCAGCTGCGGCTGCCGCCAGGACGGAGTGTGTGTGTGTGTGTGTTCCCTTCCAGGTGGGAGTGACGACAGGAAGTACTGCGACACAGTAAGCCTGCCTTTTTTTTTTTTTTTGGCTAAACAGAGGCAACGCTGCAAAAAGAAGAAATCCTCCTCTGCTCTTCTGCCAGATGCAGCAAATGTAAACGCTTCCAGTCTTTTGTTCTTGAACAGAAGGAGTCTCCTCTCTCTGCTTTTTCTTTTCTTCAGTGTGCGACTTTCACAGCAGTCAAAGCTTCTGCTCAGACGCGGCCAGCAGTGACAACCGCCCCCCCCCCACCCACCGTGGTTTTTGTGAGCTAGCAGCGCTGGCGCCGCTGGGCTTCGGGCCCGCGGGCTTCTGCTCAGACGCGGCCAGCAGTGACAACCGCCCCCCCCCCACCCACCGTGGTTTTTGTGAGCTAGCAGCGCTGGCGCCGCTGGGCTTCGGGCCCGCGGGCCGGCTCCCGGCTCACACCTGCACCTCACCTCAGTCTCAGCGGGGGGCTGTGCAGGGTTTCACCGAGCGTCGAGCCCCCTCTCTCCGGCACCACGAGTCCCATCAGGGGCTGGAAGCGGACCGGCCGCCCCTGGCGAGCAGCAGCACGACCAGGCTGCAGAGCCCGGCGGCCCCCAGCCTCTTCAGCAGGGCCACGCTGTCTTTGGGGATGACCACCTGCGCCAGGTCGTTGGTGATGAGCGAGATCTCGTGGGCCACGCAGACGAAGATGAAGGTGCTGACCATGATGTTGAGCGAAGGGTTCCCCGGAATCAGCACCAGGATGCCCCTGGTGTCTGCTGCCAGCCAGATGTGGTACTGGCAGATGAACAGCTGGGGGAGACAAAGCTGTTAGCGTCAGGACTGTCTTTGTTTGTCAAGCATTGCGATTTCCCTGCCCTGCCCCTCGTACCTCCAAGGAGATCTTTCCGAACCACGCAAAGAAGGAGCTATATAAGGATCGGGCGTAGCCAGGAATGTTCCGAATTAGAATGAAGGCCAGGATCTGAGCCGCAGAGACAGATCACAGTGAGAGAGGCAGAGCTGTGACACACCGGAGCCCCAAACACTCCACCCTCCCCTCCTTCGGCACGGAGGAGAGCAGACAACATGGATGTTTTGAATGCTTCTACTGGACTGTCAGTGTGTCCTGAATAAAGGGAACTCAGTTTGCACGGGGGCATCTACAGTCTGATCACCAACAGAAAACAGTGACGTCAGTGTGTAATGATGTCATCACACGCAGTCAGACAGTGACAGTACCTGCACCACAGAGATGTACGGATGCATCTCATTGCACTCGGTTTTGGTTTTGCAGCTGCTGGCCCACACCGAGTACGTCTGGAAAAGCGGGAGAGGTTTAGGCAAACGATGTGAGAGGCAAAGCATCGCGAGGGGAGAGGTCTTACTATGAAGGAGACGATGGAGAGGAAGAGGAGCAGGTTGGAGATCCGGCCCGAGAACAGAGCGTCTCCTTTGCCCTCCGACAGCACCTGAAGCTTCTGCAGCGCCAGATAGGCGAAGGCGAAGAACATGCCGTGGATCACCGCCTGCGAAACAGCGTCCACACGACAACACGGTGAAACCACGCCACGTCAGAAGACACAGGACGCGCTGCTGCTCAGACGCTGGCCTTACAAAGCGGTCCAGCTTCCATCGGAACCACCACTCGTGGATGTTCCCGTGCAGCTCGAACAAGGTGGAGATGGGCCACACGGAGAAGATGCTCTCAAACACACCCTGAGGACACGAGGGCACAACAGTCTCACACCCTCAGAACTCAAGGGCCACGACTGATCAGGTTCAAATATTGGTACCTCACCTGGGAAAAGGCAAACAAGCATATGAAGAGCAGGAGGCCCAGCAGCTTGGCCAGCACCCCAAAGTGCCACATGCCGCTGCCTGTTGACGCAGAGACACACGTTAGTGACGTTAGTGACGAGTCTGGAAAATAATCACACTGTGACTTCATGTGGTCCTCTTCTCGTGTATTGGATCAGATTTATTCGACATGAACGTTCTTTCTTCAAGGCTGGGCTCGTGGTCTGTCTGGTGCGTTCAGAGGCGGCGTGGAAAATCAGGTTTCCACATGTGAATTAAGTGAATTAAGTGGTTGTGATCGTCAACATGACACCCACTGTTGGCTTTCTTCTGAAGGATCTGCGGCCACATGCCCAGCGTGGCGTAGATGACCACGAACCAGAAGGTGACCAGCGGGACGAAGTAATAGAACTGATAGGGCCGGTCCATCACGACGCACAGCACCAACACCAGGAAGTTGAGCCGGAACAGCACCTGGCGTGGGGGCAGTGATGCACAGCGTTACGATGAGGCGCTCAGCCAGCGGGACGCTAAGGCGAGCGAGCGGCCGGCGGCGCCCTCACCTGGCAGACTCTGTACAGCCCGAAGTCTCCCTTCAGCCAGAAAAAGGTGAAGTGTCCGTAGCCGGTCTGAAACAGGTACGCTGCCACCAGCACCCGCACGTGCATGTACACTGGAATGAACTGGAGGACAAACGTGACCAATTATTTTGAGATTTGAGACCATTAGCAGTCATGAAAGCCTACATTGATTTAAGGCATTTTAACAGCCTTTTTAAACGCTCTGCAGGACCCCCGTTATCCCCGAGGTTCATACTCACAGCGCTGGCGCCGGATATGTGATAGATGAGGATGACGAGCTGCATCCAGCCTTTCCACTCGTCCGTTTGCTCTCGGTTCAGTAGTTTGGACTGTGAGAAAAAAAACAGCACGGTCAAAGGTTCACAAAGTTAAAATTCTCTTCATCACGACGTCGTCATCCGTAGCCTCTGCCAACGCCGCCGGCCTCACCTCCTTGCCGTTCTCGCTGTAAAACACTCCCAGCAGGAATATGTAGATGAGAGGGATGAAGAACTTGGAGTGTGTGTAGAACTTCTGCTCCTTCATGAACACATCTGCTCGGTCACAAAGGTAAAAATAGGCCATAATGACGCCCATCCTGCAGAGAGAGTTGAAGGGCGCCTTCGGGCCGAAGGGCGCAGCTGCGGCCGCTGGCTTCTTCTCCTCCAGGCTCTCCACGTCGGGGGGCACGGGGAGGCGGGGGTGGTTGTTGCCGAGGACGTGGAGGGCCAGGAAGACCAGGGCCGAGCCCAGGAAGAAGCACGCTGCCATTTTCTGCAGGAAGTTGGGGGGCGGGAGCGCCTGGCAGCAGGAGCCGTCGATTGGCCTCAGCAGCTTGTTGCACACGGAGTTGATGAGCACCATGGCGCCCTGCAGGAGATGGGAGGACGGCGTGAGGAGGCTGGCGGTAAAAACAGATGCGGCGCCAAGCGGCCTGCGACCAGAGATCCCACTTACCACGTTCCTGGTGCCTTCGGGCAGGTGCAGGCCGTCGTCCGACTCGGCGATGGTTTCCAGCGCCGCCTGGCGGGACGCGGCCAGCAGCTTGACCCGGGACCGGCCGCTGCCCTTGCTGCCGTTGAGCACGTCCGCCGCCGCCTCGTTGTACAGCTCCAGCTGCTGGTTGGTGATCATCTTCCTGTTCTCACTCAGCACCTCCTCATTGACCGGGTCTGCGGGCCAGACGGCGTCGCTTTAATCCACGTGGGAAATTAAGTTCAGACAGACACTGATACGAAGGCAGCACGCGAGAGACGGATCACTGGACTGAAGAGGACAGGCAGGAACTGGATTTTGGACAATGTGACTATTTTTGACATTTTTAACGAAGGCAACTTTTCAGGTATCTGAACAATTTTGGATAATTATTTAATAGTGATTTTTGTTGCTGTTTCAAGGTTCTCTTCTCCTGAATGTTTCAACAAACACAAGCAATAAATGCATCTGAATTATAATAAACAATATCAGATTTATTCTACAAGGAATGTTCTTTCTTGTGGGCGGGGCTTATGACAACATCTGATTTATTCACTCTGACAGACAGTTCCTTTCTAGACTTGAGTTTCAGCTGTGAACACGCGACAGCGCTGTCTGCTCTCGGTGCGTTTACACTCGTACCGGACAGAGCTCTGTGGCCCTGAGGACGTGTGTTCACACCCGGAATAAGAATGCACCTCGTCCACGCCTGTGAAGCGCGACTGCAGCTCAAAGGCCCACTAACGCCCATGAGGCGACATGCACTTCCTGCTCAAAGCCAGACACACATTTAGAGAGGAGGAAGTCACTGGTTTGTAGATGTTTCTTCACGGATCTCTGTGGCATTCTGTGATTTCCAGATGTTGCGGACAAGGAAACTTGCACAAGCGAGAAAGGAAATGAGGACATGCTTCCTGTTATGCTACGTTGGCGCTCATCACCCATGATGCATGCTAATGTGTTCCGGCAGATTGGGAAGCGCGGAAGGCGCGCTCACCTTGCAGCACCCAGTAGACCTCGCCGTGGTAAGCCAGCCTCTCCAGGTGCAGCGCGATGGCCGTCAGGTTGACTCTGTACTGCTGCAGGGTCTCGCTGCTGCCGCCGTGCAGCTTGATGGACCACTGTGGCGGGCGCACAGATAGGCAGGATTAACACCGACGCCACTCGGCCAACGCATGAGAGCAGGTGTATTTGTGCAGCTTACAGTGGCAGCTCCGAGGACGACAACATCTGGCTTTACTGACGCTTCCTGCAACACACGAGCACATCTGCAGTTACCAGCAAATCCATACAGACGGAGAGAGGAGTGAATTTGCATTTCAGATGCCACGAGCAGCAGCTGAGGAACACAGACACACCGTGTATGTAATCAATGGTTCTGGTTCTGCTGGAGGTGTCGTCCTGTTAATGTGGGACCACAGTGCTGCTCACTGGGACCTGTTGGGTCTCTGTGTTTACGATACTGATCTGAGCTCCTATGTAAGTGCCTTGAGATTTTATTACACAAATAAAGTTGAATTGAATATGCGAGTAAAAGGTCAAAGTGCATGTGTTCAGAGTGGCCGTGAGTGAATGGGAGGACATATGGAGGACTCACGTGGGTCCATGATATCAGGCGCTCCTTCATTGAATTATTCGCCTCTGGATACCACAGGAAGTCCTCAAGACAAAAAAAGGAAATACGTGTTTTTTCATCATGTATTTTTACAAGCTGGGAACGGGAAGAAAAAAATAATATGCGCATCCAGAAATAGCTCACCACATTCACAGAGGAAGTCGCTTCTTCAAAGGAAATGTCCTCATGCTGGAGACGTTACATGGGGACAGACACAGAGACAGTGTGTTAGGCTCACGCGACAGCAGCATGTATCTGTGTTGTATTTTTCTATGACACATCTGTTGCAGTGACTCTCCTAAATGCCGAGTACACAGGCCTTATTGTGTTTAGAGCACTGTTCTGCAACCCTTTTTTTTACACTAATGCAGTAGTAGAATTCATATACTACTCCCTGTATTTCCTCTATAGTATCAAACTGAGCAGTAATAAAACCAAACTATGAAACTGACTTGACACGTGGGGATCTCCTGCTTCATAGCAGACTCTTTCAGGGGGAGGTGCTGAAACACTGGAACATGCTATTCCTGAATGTTCTGTTGTCACTCAGCCCCAACTGGAAAGTCTGGGTGGAGTGACATTGACAGCCCTCCCCCAAGCTGACTTTTTTTTTTTTGACATGCCATTCCTGACATGTCTCGAATATGAACATGAAAAACTCTACGTTTGGCGTCCTGTCCATCTGTGGACCTGCACCAAGCTGTTCAGACATCACTCTGAACTCAGTGTCAGTATCTTCTGCAGTAAAACTACGTAACGCTCCCTGTGCCGCGCTGCTGGTTCTGAATGAGCGCTTTCCTTTCCTGCAGTCAGTCAATATTGGAAGGCTCTTAAGCTAAGCACATGGATACTGAAACATGCTGCCGTCCCCTGTACACACCTTGTTCCCTTCCTCTCTTCTTTCAGGGTCGATAATTTTGACGAAGGAGTAGAAGAGCTGCCTGATTCGCGAATCACCCACAAAGGCCACCCGCTTTTCAGCAAGGCAGGTTTTGGCGTCGCTGCAAGACAGAAACGTTGATGGTGAGGAATGTGACAGCTCCTAGTCCACGTCACATTTCTTTCACTTGGTTCACGGATAATCATGCATCCATCACGACTGACGCGCACACACACCTCATGCAGCAATGCTGCACAACTCGTCTCAATGATAGCGTTTGTGACTCACATGCTGTTGTATCTGTGCATCATGCAGCCATAGGGCTGCCATACATTCTTCCCCAAGTAGCGTCCTCTGGACAGCAGCCATTCACACGAGTCTCCGCCTGCGGGCAAACACACAGAGACCCGACGAGTAAGACACAACAGAGACACACATCTCACTTTCTGCCTCAGCTGCTCTGCTGCTGTCCTCAGCGGCGCCGCAGCTTTTCATTCCCGGGACACAATGACGGGCTCTGCCCGGGGCCGCGGCACCCGATGAAGTCATCGGCACCAGCCTCCCATTTATGTGCAAGATGAATAGAGTCATCCCCAACTGAATCAGCTCATAGAAACGAGAGAACATGGAGGATGGGGGCGGCGAGGGCATTTTCAGTGTCATCTGCGCCCTGAGCAGCTGCTCCCAGCGCACGCACGCACAGGTCTCTGGTTCCCATCCCTGTCATGACCTACGTGCACGCGCTCTGCGCCCCAGCTGCCAGGTGGATGCGCGCCCGATCTGGGCTGTGTTCTGTGGTAACGTTGAACGCGCATCCTGAGATTCGAACCTTCTCCTCACCTGAGACGAGCCTCTGAAGCCAACTAACGTGCTCCAGACCTGACGGCGTTTAGCCTGTCCCCCCCAGTTAGCGGACTGGCGTAAACACGCACCGGCCTCCTGCTGCTAACGACCCCGTCGCTCCATTGTTCGTCGCAGCATCGGACACATGGCTCCTCGCAGCGGGCACCAGGCTGCGCGGAGCATGTCAACACAGACCGGAGCGGAGCTTTAGCTCGACTCGGTTAGCCCCGGGAGCACAGCCGGTGCGAGCCAGAGCCACTGCGGGCGCGGAATCGACCCAGCGAGCTCGTCCTCGTGCTTTGAAAGCAGCCGCAGCCTCTGTCCCGCGTCCCCGGCCACACGGGACAGAGGCTGCGGACCGCGGAGCGCAGGGCAGCTAGCGGGCTAACGTTAGCATTAGCTGGGGTCGGCGGCTGCGGCCGCAGCAAGTTGAACAAACGGCGGAAGACTCACCTCCGTGGTACCGCGAGGCTGCGTGGAAGAGCAGCAGCAGCAGCACGGCCGCCAGCGAGATCACTTTGGCGTTTTTGATGGTGAAGTGCTGGTTTATCTCGCGTTTGCCCAGGTTGTAGACCAGGACCGCCATCTTTGCTCCTCCATGACAACCAGCTGCTGTGCAGGGTTGCGGCGGAGGCGACGGCTGCTCCCGGGGCAGCGGCTCCACCTGCTCGGGCACCGCCTCCTCCATCACCGGCGCTCTGCACCTGCCGCGCGGGTCAGAGGTTAAAATCAAGCGGCTGGGGCTGATTGACCCCCGACTCCCCTGAGAAGCCCCCGTACTTAGAGCAGAATTACATCTGTTGAAAAAAAGCTCTCAATCACCGAATTCTCCCTTTATCACAGCTGAATTGAAATAATAAAATAATAAAAACACATGCGCAGGTGTCATTTGATTGAGCCGCCTCTCCATTAGCCTGCGGTCCGAGCTAACAGGCTAACGCCATTCATTCACACCCAGATGTGAACATCCCCAGAACAGAAGCTCAGTGATGCAACACAAACACCTGAGGAACCTGTACCTGGTGTGATAAGAGGCCAAGACGTGTACTTCCAGTTTTTCTGTGCTCAGGTGGAAGTGCCACGGCCGATGTACTGAGAGAAATACACATATTGTACACATATATGAAATGTCGTTCTGCCTCCTCGCTAATATTCAGTTATACACTAATATACAGTTCACACCCAGACTTCTACGGAGTGTGAAAACACATGACTATGTAACGACTATAAATCTTATTCTTATCTTAATCTGTGCAGGTGGAGTCAGAACATTAGCATCACATGTGATTTATACATGTTTCTAACTCATGTTGGTGATTAGCTAGTCCAGGACATGCCTTTGATAGCAGACGGCTTGTGTGCTTGTTTAGTTTCAGGGTCACTCACCTCTGCTCGCCTCGTTGTTCTGACCGCGACCAACTCGGAGCAGCTGCACCCGCCGGTTAGCAGCGGGTAGCACGGAGCTCCTGAGCCTGAGCTCACCAGGTAACGACGCGCTCTGTGGGCGTGGCTCAGCTGCCAGGCTTCACTCAGCACACCTATCCGCCACTCGCGCCCCGCCTCTTTGACCATTTATGGGTTAGGAACAAGGAAGCGTGAGGACCTGGCATATTACACACACACACAAATATTACATACTTCTATTACAACACGACTGGACTAGATCACTTAAACCTCCTCACTGTTCTGACACGATGCATAAGAGCGTTACAGATACATATATATATATATATAAAGCTATTGATGACATGGCAATAAGTAATCACTTGTGCCATTGCCCAGCCCTGAGGAAAAATGCAATATAAACATGAGGAACAAGAATAAATAAATAAATGAATGAATGACTGTTTGCACCTAACAAGTAAACACAGAGAGATTACGTCATACAAGCAATACAAAAAGTACCCATCAATACACAGAATATTATGAATACATTTGAGGGTGACCGGCTCAATGAAATTAGTATATTTTTTTACATAAGAAACATTTCATTAGCTCATTCAGATAAACGTACATAAGGATTCATTTACCGAGCAGACACCCTGGGACTTCAGGAAAGGAGCTCTCTGTTTGGTCTGTGGCTCAGGGAACAAAAGGATTTCAACATTTTCTTTGCTCAAGCGGAGGCCACCTAACATGTTAATCCCATCGTGCCGTTTGGTATTTTAATCTGCAATTAAGTAGCAAGTTGTTTTTAGACGGTCGCGCATGATGTTTTTAAGGCTGTGACTAAGTCTGTCAGATGAATGTGGTGGGAAAGTGAAACAGGACAATATGTGATGCCTGAGACGTTATGACCTAAAGGTATTAACAGAGAGTAAATGTACTATGTTAATTTAAACCATCACTGTCAAACATGCAACGTCTCGTTAGATGTGTGTCTATTGTTAATGAGCCAGCCTCTGGCTCTTATATCATTAGCTTCATATGTAAAGCTCCCTGTGTGTTATAGCTGTCATATATTATGCCTATTTTACATCACACCTCAGACTTAGCTCCTGAGTGGCCATAGGTTCATCTTTAGAATCCCTGAAGTTCATACATAATACAAGAGTGTAAACTAAAAAGATGTCCCACTGCCACCTAGTGGTTATTGCTGCTGCTGCAGGCGACCTTCTAATGCATTGATGCCCTCAGTTCACCTTGACAGCTTCCTCTAATGAAATTACCCTTTTACAGATCTGCACATCCCAGTGCCCTCATCACACTGTACCCAGACTAATCCTCAGTGCTCGAGCCAAACTGAGAAAACAAGTGAATTTTTCCTCATGAATGCTCTGTCCAGATACAGAATGTGTGACAATTATCCGTGTGCATGCATCACTGCAATCCAAGCCTTGATCCAAACCACAGAAATTTATTTGGATGCAAAAGCTGTATTATGCAAGAAAAAAAAGCAACATGGGTGGATGCATATTTACAAGAAACAATGCACGTTAGTAATCACACATTGGCATTGACAGTGTAAACAGAAATTGACTGTACATTAAAATTAAATGTACCGTGGAAGGGAAAGATAAAAACGGGGGGAAAGCAAATCAGAATATGGCTGACTGCATGTTTGAGTCAATGAAGATCCGCGAGTCGTCAAACTAGAACCAAAATACAGTGACACACCTCCACTAGTGTGGTCAAAACATGAAAGCACTTAAGTCACTGAGTAGTGTGTTTTGGAACATTGGACATGCTTTATTTCAGAACTTTTCACAATTTATTTAAACATCTCACATATACAAAATAGGTACAATAGACTTTGCGGTGTCATTTTTGAGAGAGAGAGGTCGACTAAAAACCTGTCAGAATTGGATGAAATATGTGCTGTCAGTATGAACACTGGGTGTGGGATTGGAGAGTTAAAAAAGCCTGAACAAAAAAACCAAAACAAAAAAAAAAAACTTCTTGACAAAACAAAAAAAAAGAAGAGGAAGAACAAAACTAAATCAAATAAAACAAAAAAACAGACATTAGTTTTTTGGGAACATTCCACCTGCTTAAAGTGGGGGAGTATCAGGAGATGAACGCAAGACTCCTCAAAGGTCAATACAAAGTAATACAGTAAAGAGTGGTTCGCTCCACAGCTGCATGTTAGCACCATAGATCTCTGCTTCAAGTAACTGAGCACCTTCCGATACGGGACAAAGCTTGAAGCATTAACATCTCGGTTGTGGACCCAAGTTTGTCAATAGTATTTTCTTTAAGTACAGGCATGAGGTAGTTTAAACCTTTTTTCATGGAAATTGTGGTTTTAAACCTCCTCTTGGAAGATATACAAAGACCACAAAGTGATGCATACTTTCAGCGTTTTTATTACACTTCTTTTATTTTTTACAAAAGGATGACATGATGTCCCACAACAAGGTGTTTTCCCGCGTCCCTTTGGGGTTGCTGTATTAATTTGCATTGCACAAACGCTCCTTTCAGTCCGTTCAGTCCTCTCCGATAGTTGCCCATCTTAAGCAAGTGGATGTGCAGAGAGAAATCAGCATTTGGTATAAAAAAACAACACAGAAAGAAGGGCAGAGATTTTGTTTTTTCGTTCTTTCTCTCTTTTCGGTGTTAATTTAACATGAGTCTATTTATTTGAAACAGACTGGGCCAATGTCCAAACCAAACTCCTGATCAGCTCCACCAATGTCCAAAGGTGCAATGTCGAGGATGGGCAGGCGAGATGGTTTATTTGTACTGTACTTAATGACTGTCTTGCTCCACTCACCAGTGTGTGTCTGCAGGGGTAGAGGCAGAAACAGGGAGTGTCAGAACGGCGCCATGTGGCAAACGCATAGAAATCACCAACAGAATAAACCAGGGAGAAAGAGGCCAAAGCACCGGCGCGAGGAAACAAAGGGATACTCACAGTGCAACCGTCCTCCAGCACGGAGAAGGTGAAGCGGCTGTTGCCCTCGGCCCTCAGCTCCACGTCGTTGGAGCCCTGCAGCACCACAGCCTTCTTCAGGGTGCCACTCTCACTGTCCATGTAGGCAACGCTGTTCTTGCAGTGGTAGGTGATGTTCTGGCTGGCCTGGTTGGACAGCAGGCGCATGAAGGCCAGCTGGGTGGCCATGCTCTGCGAGCTGACGGTTGCGTCGTTGTAGGCAAACTGCCGGGGGGGGGGGGTGCAGAGGTCAAAAGTCAGGGGGGGGGGGGGGGGGGGGGGGGGGGTGCAGAGGTCAAAAGTCAGTATAGCTAGATTCCGGGGTCTGGTGTGTTGGCAGCTTGAAGCCTGGTTTGTAGATGCTCACCTCAGTGCCACCGTTGATGGTCTCTCCGAACCAGACGTGCTTCTTGTTCTCGGTGCTTCTGAACCAGTTCTTGCGGGCGATGCTCTCGGGCTGGGCGTAGATGCAGGTCTCGCGGGTGGCGAAGTCGCAGAAGACCTTGATGGCGTCGTTGCTGCAGCCCTGGTTGGGGTCAATCCAGTAGAAGCCTGAAGAGCAGAGAGAGAACAGAGATGAATTCACTGGATGACGGAGACAAGATGAAACACTGGCTCCAGAGGACGTCACTCACCGCTGCTCCACTCAGGGTGGCTGAGCTTGATGTCACGGCAGGTGCGGGCGGGGTTCTTCCTGGATCCCTCGGGGGTGAGCAGGTTATTGATCTGAGTGTTGAGGGACTTGATGGTGGCATCAACCTCGTAGTCCTTGGCTCTCATCGCGGGCTGGTCAGCTCTGTACTCATCATATCCGGAGACGTCGTATCCACCACCAGAGGGGCCGGGAGGTCCGGGCAGACCAGGAGGTCCAGGAGGACCCTGACAGAGACAAGAGCTAGAGCTTCAGTCGACGGCGTTCACTGGAGCACAGCTGTCCGTGGAACACCATGGAATGTTTAAGCTGAGGAAGACGGCGTGCACGTGCTTACAGCGGGTCCAACGTATCCAGGAGATCCACGGGCACCAGGGGAACCAATAGGTCCATGGGAACCGGCTCTTCCATCCTTACCAGCGGGTCCGTGGGGTCCAGCAGGTCCCTGAAGAGTTCATCCAAACATTGGTACTTAATGATGACTGTGATTAACCATATGTCCTTCTGTCATGTTGAGTTGGTGGGACAAGTGTACACATGGTGCCAGGTGAGGCCTGACTGGGTTTAAGCTTCTCACTAAATCCTGAATCCACTCACTCTGGGTCCAGAAGCTCCAGCGGGTCCAGCAGCTCCAGTGTCACCAGCGGGTCCCTGAGGAAAGACGAAGCCCATCGTTGAACTGACAGGCGCCACGACAGCATCGATGACGTCACCTGATCTGACTGTTGGTGCTCGCGCCACTTACAGATGGTCCAGGCATTCCCTGGAGACCAGGGTGTCCACGCAGTCCCTTCATGCCTCTGTCTCCCTTGTCTCCACCGACTCCCTTCTCACCACGGGGTCCAGCAGCTCCCTACGAAACACGCACACACGCAGCAGAAACACAGCCACATGTCAGGGGCTACGGATGACATCATCGGTTTATATTCTAAGTGCACTGTGCTTACCATAGCACCTCTGGCTCCAGCGGCGCCAGCGGGTCCGGTGGCACCAGTAGGGCCCTGGAGACAAGAGATGAGTGATGAAAAAAAAAAAAAAAAGATTGAAGATGAGCTATGTGTATTCCTGAATGAAAATGAGTCACAATATTTTACAGGCTGCTGCTTTTACTCACAGACTCTCCACGGTTTCCAGGTCTGCCAACAGCTCCGCTGGGTCCAGCAGGTCCGGGGGCACCAGCAAGTCCCATGGCACCAGCAGGTCCAGGCTCACCACGGTCTCCCTAATCACGTATGCAAGTCAGACCATACTGTAAGTGTGTGTGTGTGTGTGTGTGTTGTGCATACAAACATGCTTTATGATGTATGAAATAAAAACCTTACCTTGAATCCAGCAGCACCAGGACGGCCAGGAGGTCCATCGTTGCCAGGGTTGCCCTATGGGTGATACGCAACATGGCACATGAAGGCCCTGCTCTCGATATACTGAAATACTATTCCCCAACCGGAGGACAGGTCAGTGTTAGAGGTCCTCACCTCACGTCCAGCCTCTCCCTGAGGTCCAGTCATACCAGGCAGACCAATGTTTCCAGGGGGACCACGGGCTCCAGGGGGACCAGCAGCTCCAATTCTACCAGGCTCTCCCTGTGACAGGACGCACCGGGTCAGACAATGTACGTATTCCAGGTAATGGGCAGAATGACGATAACGTGATCTCAGAGCTGGAACAGCAAATCCATGCAGCTGAAGTTGACTGAGGTGCTCAGTGGAATGGTAAATATTTTTTGGACGTGCAACGTACCACAGCACCAGCACCACCAGGTGAACCACGATCTCCTCTAGCACCAGGCAGACCAACGAATCCTTGAAGTCCAAGAGGACCACCAACTCCAGGGGCACCAGGGGCACCCTAAACACACACAGGACACAGACACGCGCTGAAGGTGGAGAGCTGCAGGTATGACACAGGATGTGCTTCATCATCATACGAATTCTCTTTTTTATGACCAAAAACTTACAGGGGGACCAGACTCTCCAGAAGGTCCCTTCTCTCCAGATGGACCAGGGGGTCCAACCATGCCCTGATCTCCAGTGGGACCAGCAGGACCAACATCTCCACGGAGTCCACGAGGGCCATCCTTACCAGCGGGACCAGCAGGGCCGGGAGGTCCGACAATGCCCTGGAGAGGAGTAACGTGGGTCCATGTCAGAGTGTTAGCAACAAAGAGCGGCTGTGGCTCTGAGTGTGGGAGGGGCAACTATAAAAGCAGCACTCACAGCAGGACCAGCGCTACCGATTCTGCCGGCAGATCCAGGGAAACCAGTCAGACCCTGACACGAGAAACACACAAACACAGGTTACACCACCGTCACTACAGTACTACAGTACTGCATGGATGTGTTTTACGGTTCATACTCACAGGAGGGCCGTTGTCACCACGACCACCAGCGGGTCCAGCAGGGCCAGCGGGGCCCTGGTTTCACAGGAGAAGAAATCAGAAAAGTGGAAGAAATCGATTACTTCAAAACTCTGGTAAATCACATCTCTGTATAAACTGGGGGTCCAGTGTCAGTGGTACTAACAGCAGGTCCAGACTGTCCAGAGGGTCCAGCTGGGCCAGCGGGGCCAACTTCTCCCTTGATTCCACCAGGTCCACGCTCTCCTCTGGCTCCAGGCTGACCGTCAGCACCCTGTGGGTTAGGGTGAGCACAGGCTGCGTCACTATCTGCTCCGTCAGCTCACAGTGGATTTCATTGGGCTACAAACTCACAGGGGGTCCGGCGAATCCGGAAGCTCCGGCAGGTCCAACCTCTCCACGCTCACCCTGTGGAAGACAGGCGGTCAGAAACGCTCATCGTGCTGCGGGAAACGTGCTCCGGCACTTCAGGGAGGATGAGAGCTAACACTTGATGTGACCAATGAAGAGAGACTTACAGGGGTTCCACGAGGTCCAGCGGGTCCAGCAGGTCCGAAGGCGCCGCTCTCACCCTGCGGAACACAAGTGGAATAAAAACATCAAGAATCATTCCTGTAGAATCAACACTACGTTTAAAATGTTTATTTGATTTCAAACACTTTCAGTTATTTACCATTGCTTTGCCAAATTCTGCCTCCACCAGGTGTAATGTGATAAAACAACCATCGGGGGGCAGTGCTGGGGTTCTACCGCTGGCAGCAGTCATTTTTAAGACAAAATGTGTGTGTATATATATATATATATATATATATATATGTGTGTGTGTGCCAATCATCATCACATTCGTTTAGTTGTTTTGTGCTGAATGCCTTTCATGTGGTAAATAATAACCGTAGAACCATAACCGTGAGTTACCTTGTCACCATTGGCTCCAGTGGGTCCAGGAGGACCAGCAGGTCCGGGGATTCCCTGGAAGGAGAAGAGAGGGCACTGAGTCCAGGGCTCTTGCTCTAACACTGCAGAACACTGCAATTCATGGCTTCACACTTGACTTACACGGGCTCCATCTCTGCCAGCATTACCCTCAGGGCCTCTGTGTCCGGCCTCTCCCTACACAGAACACACGTAAGCTCATCAACAAATGATTTCGTTTTAGGTGTTGAACGACTCACCGATTTGGAGCTGGTGCATTTCTGACACGTACCTTCTCTCCCTTGCCTCCGGGAGCACCGGCAACTCCACGCTCACCAGGCATGCCGCCGGGTCCCTGGGGTCCGGGACCTCCAGCAGGTCCAGCAGCACCGGGCTCTCCCTGGAGGTAGACGCGACAAACTATGGTTCATTTCTGTGTAAAACACTAATCATGAGCACGGCAAACGGCTGTGGCCATTCCTGTGCTCCACATTTGCATCTTACAGTGGCCACATGATCGTACCTTGCCACCGTCGGGTCCAGGGGCTCCTGCAGCTCCACGGGGTCCAATAGCTCCCTGAGGTCCAGCAGATCCGGCAGCACCGGGGTTACCACGCTCTCCCTGGGGGAACACACAGATGCAGTCAATCCAAATCCTTCAGCTACCACAAAATGATGTTGACCTCATTATCTGCACTGACTCCAAAGGGCTCGTTAAAAACTATCTCACCTTGGCACCAGCAGGTCCAGCGAGTCCCTGGTCTCCTGGGATACCCTGCAGAGACATGATGGTTTTTAGAGGTGTCCTCATACCTGTGCAGTATCTGCAGACTGAGTCCTCGTCATGGCCGAACTCAGCGTGTTTTCACTTACTCTGTCTCCGGGCTTGCCAGCCTCTCCAGCAGCTCCAGCGGGGCCAGGCAGTCCCTAAACAAATCAAGCCACATTAGCACCAAGGGCGAGAGCTGAGGAGGAGCACAGACCAGGTTCTGATTTTAACTGAGACACATGAGGGGTCCAAACCTGGAAGCCAGGAGCTCCAGAAGGTCCCTGCTCTCCCTTCTCACCAGGGCCGCCCTACAGGAAGACAAAGGGAGAGTTAAAGCCTCATTACAAAGACTGAATGAATTTGTACAAGTACAGGGAAATGACCAATCACGTACAGCAGGTCCCATGGGGCCAGTAGCTCCGTTGTTGCCATCAGGTCCAGGGGCTCCCTAAGAAACAGACATGGCAACGTTGTGTTAGAAGGACGAGTAATAACACTACGTATATCCCATTATATGATGTGTGTGTGTGTGTGTTTTGTCACTTACTCTCAGTCCAGTGGGGCCAGTGGCTCCTTTCTCACCGGGCTTGCCAGCCTCGCCCTGAGGAGGAGGAGGAGGGGGGGGGGGTCCCGGTTAAGCACAAGTTATGAAAAAAACAACAAGAAAAGCTTGTTTTTGTTGTTCCTGGCTCATACGCACAGCAGCTCCTTTGGGTCCGGGGAAGCCAATGTTTCCGGGCTGGCCTCTAGGTCCAGTTGGGCCGGGAGCTCCAGTGCGGCCATCTTGTCCAGCAGGACCCTGGAGGAGGGAACAGGAAGTGCCGGAGGAAGTGGTTTGCATTACAGGATCAGTGGAAATATTTCTATGCAAAATGCAGGTTTACTTACAGCAGGTCCCTCCTTTCCTGGGGGTCCAGAGCTTCCAGGGCTTCCTGGGAGACCCTGTGGAGGAGGAGCAGTTATAGATCAGTTGGATTTGTCTGGTGAAGGATGAACTGGAGCTCCTGATGCCCTCATTTTGTAACAGACTTACTCTGACACCAGCAGCGCCGGGCTCACCAGCACGACCGGCATCTCCAGGGGGTCCACGGGGTCCGCCGGCACCAGTGGCGCCACGGGCACCAGGCATACCCTTCGAGAAGGAGACAGAGAGGTGGAAAAGAGTTTTACAGCCACTGAATCCCTTGACTATTCGTTCATTTCATGTCATATGTTGGTATGTTTTTACTTACAATGGGGCCAGTTCTTCCCTCAGCACCAGGCATGCCACGGCTTCCAGCAGAACCCTGTGGGAGACACACGGGCATTAACAAGAGGACACGTCCGACTGCTCCGGATGTGGATCGCTATGGACACAACAACTCACTCTAGCTCCACGGGCACCAGCGGGGCCGGTGGCACCGGGCTCGCCAGTGGGTCCTCTCTTGCCCTCCTCACCATGAGGTCCGGGGGCTCCCTGAGGTCCAGCGCTACCCTGGGGGAGGCAACAGAGAGGATGAAGACTTCATATTCACATTTGAAATTCCCACGCATGGAGCGGCGCACTTACAGGCTCTCCTTTGGGGCCACCATCTCCCTTCACACCCTGAGCACCGGGATCTCCCTAAAACACACGACACGCAGATGCCGTCCATCAAACAGAACTTTGGCCAGGGAACAATGTGCAGCAATGTGTGCACGTGTGGACTCACAGCCAGGCCTCTGGGTCCAGCAGCACCCTGAGGGCCCTGGGGTCCAGGTCCTCCTCTTGGTCCAGGGAAGCCAGGAGCTCCAGCAACACCAGGGGCGCCCTAACCCACAGCAAGAGGTCAGCAACAATCCAACAATCATTCAGCTTTAAGTGATGTAACTTTGTTATTGATGTGCACGGTGACAGAGGCCTAATTGTTTTAATATCCGTCTGACCTTATGACCTATGCACTTCAACTAAAACTTGATACTTACAACAGCTCCCTTGGCTCCATTCAGGCCGTTAGCACCAGGGTTACCCTGAGGTGAGACAAATGTTATTCAATACAAAACAAAAAGCAGAAAAAGACTGAACTAAGAAACACGAAGCGTTTTAATTTGACCTCTTAGAGAAGAGATAACAAGAGCAAAATATAGAAATTGTACTGACTTCGTTTTTAGTAAAATACATATAATGTGCTGAGTGTGTTGTATTTGGACACGTTTGCTTATACTGGGAAGTAACAATGTTTTGAAAACTTACAGCGGGACCAACGGGGCCAACAGCACCATTAGCACCAGGCTCTCCTCTAGATCCCTGAGGTCCAGATGGGCCAGTAGCTCCAGCAGCTCCAATCTCTCCCTGTCAGAAAGGAAAGCATCCATAGTCACACGCTGGGTCATTGTTACACGCTGTGTAGCGGTGTTGTCGACAGCTGTGTGTGTTTGTTGTTGTGTTTACAACACATGCTGTTTGATCTGTGGCTGATTCCCCTGGGGATACTAAGTCAGGAGACACGGCAGCAACAGGAAGTGTGTCTGCCGCGTGGTTCTACTCCGTGTGGACGGGATTCCTTTATTTGTGTGACCCTAAACACGAAGGAACACCCACCTTGGGGCCGGGGCCACCGGGGAAACCTGGAGGACCAGCAGCACCGAGGGGACCCTGAGTAGAGAAGGTTTCACAGGTTAGGCCCATTGTCTTGTCCTGGGGTGATCCCCTACTGCATTTTAGAACTTATGAAGTACTGTATATTTGCGAGGGGAAGAATACTCACAGCAGGTCCAGCAGGTCCAACATTGCCATCAGCACCACGAGCACCAGCAGCACCAGCAGGGCCAGGGCGACCTCTCTCACCAGCCATGCCACGAGCTCCCTGTCCGAGGACACACAGGAACACGAGTCATCAGAGCGCTGCAGCAATACTACCTTAAAAATATCCATCTGCGGAGTCACTACTCACGGCCAGGCCGGGGCTTCCAGCAGCTCCGTGGGCACCAGCCTCACCCTGTGGGAGAAACAGGAGGAGTCAGTGGGCTCAAGACAAGACAAACTGAGCGTCCTGGTGAAGCGTCCTCACCTTGGCACCAGCAGCACCAGGCTCTCCCTTGCGTCCATCCAGACCAGTGTAACCCTGAAAAGCAGAAACAGGGCAGAGATGTTCAAAGATGCCTCCAGAGGCCATTGTGGGAAAATAAGAGAAAAGATTGTTGATCTCTAGAATAATAATCCTGGGAATCACTCCTGAGTCGTCCTGATGTCCCTCATTCTGCCGGTTTTGACGCAGCACCTGTGCCTAATTTCCAAACAGTGTGGGTGTCTGGGAGCCTGCACTCACTCTGTGTCCCTTCATTCCTGGAAGTCCAGGGGTTCCGGGGAATCCACGAGCACCCTGCGAGTCAAAGCCAAGAGATTATCAACTCATATTCCACTGTGGGTTGGCGTCCTGCTGGGTGGAGACGGTCCCTCACCTGAGCTCCGGGGGCACCTCTGTCTCCGGGCTTGCCAGGTCTGCCATTGTTACCCTGTCAGTAAAAAAAAGAGACGATTCAGCATCAAGGAGCTAAAACAAAAGCAAAGATTATAGATGATCAAACGTGCACATACGTCCTCTCCAGCTTTGCCAGGGGGTCCAGGGGGGCCACGGGGACCAACTCCACCCTGGGATAGAAAAACAAAAGAGCTGAACAACTCTGCTGACAAGGACATTCATATGGAATCTTTGCAGTCATTGATTAAGAGGATGATCTTACAGTCTGACCGGGCTCTCCGGGCTCACCAGCATGTCCTGTGTGTCCCTGAGGGCCCTGTGGAGCGAGAGGAGGAGGGGCAGCCATTAGTAAACAGCAAAGAGGAATGAGAGCTGTCTTCAGTTTGTCGTGAAGGCTAAATCTGCACTTACAGGGGCTCCAGGAGGTCCGGGGGGGCCTCTAGGACCCATCAAACCCTGGGAAGGAGAAATAAGTTAATGATCAGTAAAGCGTTTGAAGAGCTGTATTCATACTGTAACAACAAGAGCCTCACCATGGGTCCAGGACCAGCATCGGGACCTTTAGAACCATCATACTGAGCAGCAAAGTTCTGAGGAAAAGCAAAACACAGATTATTACAAATATAACAACAAAAACATTAGGCTCTGTTCATGTACGACACAACGAACCCTCATACACAATCAACTTCATCAGAATCATCCAGTTGTTCCACAAGGAAGGTTGGGTGGGTCAAAGGTCATGGGGTTACACCATGAGGCACACGTGTGTCACACAGTGATCACACACACACATTAGGATCAGAACATTAAGACCTGATGCCACAGGACGAGCTGCACAATCTGTTTGGGTTTTTTTTTTCAAGCATAAACAGAAGACTTACTCCTCCGAGTCCAGGGGGACCAGGGGGGCCAGCGGGGCCGGGGAGTCCAGGTTTGCCGTCTTTACCATCTGGGCCCTGAGGACCCTGAGGAACACAGACGACAGCGTGAGCACACAGAGACACAGAGACAACAGGAGCTGACGCTGATCTGGATTCAGTGAAATAGGAATCACAGGCTTTAAGAGATGAAGTGGATCAGTTAAATAACGATGAACATGAACTAAGGTTCTGCTCTTGAGATGACATAAATGCAGTGATGAACACTGTGTGTCATATTCCTACAGTCAACAACTGCACTAATGACACGGCTCATGTAAACAAAGGGGTGTGGCCTACGTGAGTTAAAGGGTCAGATGACGTCAACAAACCAATGCTTCAGAGATGAAATGTGGCGGTGTGTTGAGGATGCAGTTGAGCTTACCCTGTCACCTCGAGGCCCTTTGTCTCCTCTGGGGCCCTGCAGCACAGAAACCACTCGTCAGACCCAAACACAGAGCACACACAACAGCAGCAGCTCCAAACTATTCCTCAAAGCAAAGCAGAGCCGATATATCGCCACATCATCTGGTTTATCAAGCCCCGGCTCCTCAGAGGGACGGGAGGCAGCCAAACAAACGCGACACATGCTACAGGATATAAGCATGTATCACACCTGATGTCACTCATCATCATCGTGTGCACAGAGATGCTGTCATGTCCCTCTGCGTACTGCTCCTTTAAATCACCTGAAGCTGGGAGCCGTTTCAGTCCAACTGTCCCCAGGCCTCAGTCCTACACTCGCTAATCATCCGTAACTGATTTGAGATCAGCTTCCTGTCTGTAGGTCAAATCCAAACCCAGGAGCAGAGGAATACTCTGAACTGACCCAGAGTCAGCGGCTGGGAGCCCACCTCCCCGTGCCCCCTCTGTGCTGTCCTCAGAAAGGATCCTTTGTGCCAGGCCCCGTGGGTGCCTCAGCACCGGGGTTTTAGCTTTCACCGACACAAACTTTGGCCAATCGGACCCTCACCTACTCAGGGACAGGAAGGGGGGAGCTGCAAGGACTAACTCTGGGTCGGGACTGAAGAGAAGCCTCTTTCCACGGCACTATCTCGCTGCGCTCGGAGGGCGAGAGGCAAAGCGGCAAGGTAAAGCTGTGTTTGTGTTGCATGAGTGTGTGTACTAACCATCGCTGTGGCGTTGGGGAGATGAGGAGGAGGAGGGAGGACAGGATGAAGACGAGGGTAAGGGAGAGAAGAGGGAATAATCCATTAGAACACAGCAAGCATTGGTTTTGTTCTTTGAAAGAAAACAGTCACCTGAAAAAGAAGCAGAGTCATTTCTAACAACCTGGACACTTGTTGTCTGCACTGCTGCTCCTCACGATGCAAACATCAACAGAGCGTGTCTCATTGTTTCCATGTAGAGTGCAAACAAATTCACCGGACAAAGAAAAGTGCTATTTAGTCAGAATGCATTGTGACACACAAAGCTGTGTACGTGTGTGTGTGTGTGTGTGATGGTCCTGGGCCTCAGCCGTCGCCTGCGGCCCAGGACCTCGGCACAGATTACCAGAACCATATCTGCACTAGCCACTGGTAGATAACAACCATCCGACCCACTGGTCATTCTCCAGCAGTCTAAACGTGCACCTGAGGGCCACCTCTGCACCGCGTGTGTGTGTGTGTGTGAGCCACGTTAAACTGTCTAACTGTGCAAAGAGAAGCTCAGCGTAGGAAAGCATTCCAAACATCAGGGCTCCAGCTGCAGACAGGCCTGAACAGGCAGCAAACCCCCGTGGGACAGGAACAGTTGGAGAACCTCTGTGGTGGAGCAATACACTGAGGGAGTTGTTCCTCCTCACACTTATTTTATGGCTGAAGGTGGATTTGTTGCTCTCAGTTTTATCTCTCGTCTGCTCCTCGCTGCAGGTGGAGACCTCGGCTCCCTGACTCTGGATCAGCTGCTCAGGGCACAGCTGGGACCTCCCTGTGACCTCTAACGTGCCATGTCCCATCGGGACCACAAGGGGGCGCAGTAAGACCTTCAAAGCTATGAAGCTATGTATTTCCCCTGTATTTAGGAAAAGACTACACTCACACACTTATAGGCTTATATTTAAACGTTTCTGTGATTTAGATTATGCTTCAGGACAGAATCCTTACCTGGAAAAAAGATATCGCTATTTAATGTTGAACTATGGAAATAATATATATTTTGAAAGAAGTTTTTATTTCTAGTCGTTCCTACTCAAACTTGGAGAAAACGGGTTTGTCTTTTCAAGGAGTGGAAAAAAATGTATTGGTGCCAAGCAGATGTTTGCACCCATGGCCACAAGGGGGAGACATTTCCTATCCTAAAGCCTAAAGCCTCATTCCCTGGACGTCTGGATGGAACAATGCGTCCAACGCCCCTCAAACTTTTTCATCCTGTGCCTCAGAGAGGATCCACGTTGAGCCTGTTTTCAAGGCGCCGCATGCACTAAGAGCCCTGAAAAGACAAACCTCTCCTCGGGAAACTAATCAAACGACAACACTGTATCCTTGGAAAAGAAAAAGAAAAGAAAAGAAAAGAAAAGGGGGGGGGGGGGTCCTCCTGTGCTCTGAGCCCATCTTCACGTTGACCTTGGTATAAGTCCCAAAACAAAAGCCAAGCGCACGATCCTCACGCAGCGGGACCCGGAGAAAAATATCCATGACAGAAAAAAGAGCAGATATTGAGACTTACATTGGCATGATGCTAGGTATGAAGTTACTGCAAGCAGCAACAGAATCCGGGTATCCACAAAGCTGAGCATGTCTAAGCGGACATGCAGACTCCTTGTGCTGCTGAGCCCCTGTTTTTAAACCACCTTCAGGCAGGCATACAAATGTGGTGACACGAGTAACTCCAAACTGAGCAGAAACCTGCTGCCGTGATGCTAGAATAATAAAGTTCGGTCGGGCCTATTTATACGGCAGGAGGGTCCCGGGTCTGCGTGTCAGAACTCAGCCCCCCGACCAATGGGAGAGGAGAAACCCAATCTGACTCCCGTCCCTCCGCAGCGCGCACTCGGTCATGTGGTCCCGCATCTCCCAGCCTCCTCAGCGCCGGGGAGCGTCTGGCACGGCCCCGGCGATGATGACGACTGCAGCGTTTTAATTAGATCCATTCTTTTTGAGGACGTGGACAGCGTCGAGCTTTAAAAGAGAAGAAGGCGACGTCTCCCCCCCTTTTTTTTACGGACTGCAGCGAGTCCGGAGCGCGGGGCTGGGATCGCGGCGCGCGGTGCGCACTTTGGCTTCGTGCGTAAAAATGTGCCCGTTTCAGTGCGCGTCGGCGGGCATCGGTTGGCACCGGGAGGGACTGGGTCACTCATTCCGCGCCGGATTTTTATGATGATTATGAGAGGCAGGTTAGGGCCATGTTGGAGTTTTAATGCAGCGGACCTGAAGCGGATCGATCTGAACAGCTTCGATGCTTCAGCCTCATCTCGAGCCGCTTTACTGACTTACTGCTTCATGTGTCACTCTCGACGCAAAGCAGATTGAGTTTGCTAAACAAGCCCCAACCCTCTCACACACATTTCAAAATAAAAGTACGTCTGCACACATCTCTCCCTCTCTGAAGCATTCACACTTGGAGGATGTGGACCGATACTGATCAAACCCAAAAGCACTGGTGTCTCTGCTCGATGGAATGCACACACACACACACACACACACTGCTGGAGACTGACAGACTGACAAAAGACAGGTGTGAAGGAGGGTTCTAGTCTCAGCCCCTCTCCCACATGACCAGACATGTCATCCAGCCTCCTGCTGCACGCCCACAGCCCTCCACAGAGGTACACGGCTAACACACACGGCTAACACACACTTGGACGCTGGAGGTGTGTGTGTGTCGTGTTTACATGCGCGCAGCTCTGGTACTGCACCATGTCTCAATTAAGCCACTTCGTTATGAAGCCATTAAAGTGTTTATTAGCTCTAATGAAGCCTCTCAGAAGGAGGTCGCTCCTCGGCTCAGATCTTTAATCGCTGCTCAGACGCTGTCTCCTGCACCCGGGCCCGACATGTTCTGTCCCGGGCCCCCTGCCACAGAAGCCACTGCGCTCACCTCCTGTGTTCCCTGAGTCAGACTGAGGAGATAGAGAGGAGGAGGAGGAGGAGGAGGAGGAAGGGCGCGGGAGCTGAAATGTGTTTTAAAGATGGCAGGGCTCCCACTCGCTGCACAGCTACATTCTCATGTTAGCTGAGGAGCCGCAGCTCGTGAAGCAGCTGCCGAGCCCAGACAGGCGGCGTAGGAAATCCAAGATGGCTGCGAGGCTCCACATCATCAACCACGTCTCACAGGAAGCAGCCGCTGATGTCTAACTGCACCGTGCACAAACTCAGAGGCACGATGACCGTCCACTGTTGATAAAGCTCGAGAAGAAGCAAACGCTGCTATTTAACTTTAAAAGTAAAGGTCCAGGAACAGAAGCAGCCTAAAATGCCCCCCCCCCCCAACCCCCCCTCGTGTGGCTGAACACGTTTCATGCAGATCTGCTTCTCGACCAAAGGTCAGCAGGGGTTAGAGCCACCTGGACACCATGCAGACGGGCTGCTGCTGAGTGTCTGGGCAAAACTGATCAGAGTGAGTCAATGGCCTCTCCAGTGTAATCACGTTACATTTCTATTCCCTCCTTGACCTGAAGCGTTTCTCTTCTCCTCTGCTGGCTCCCACTGTGCTGCCAGCTGGGCCCCGACACAGATTCCTCCAGATGTGCTGCGCTCTCATTGGCCACTGGCCTCAGTCACCCAGTGTCAGGTTTCACCTCTGATGCTGAGGATTATGGGTGCGGAGGGTCCTCTCATGTCAGAGGTGCCACACGCGGCGGAGGAGCAGAGGGGTCGCGAGGCTGCACTGCAACCATCAGGTTGGTAGCTTGAATCCCTGGCCAGGCCCTTCACGCACGGCACCCAGTGGATTCAAGTCTGAAGGAAGGAAGTGGAGACACTCTCGCCTTGTGAGACTCACAGAGAGAGAGAGAGAGAGAGAGGCACTAATTAAACAGGGCACACACACACACACACTCAGACGTGCAGGGGCGGGCGAGGTTTTTAAATTACAGCCTATATTCCAGGCACTTTTCCTCCGTCTCTGCTCTGAACGTTTGCATCCAACTTTCCAAACTTGAAGCGTGACGAAGATACAACTGTGAATTAAAGACATTTCTCACACGGCTGTGACCAGGTGCGTGGCTCCCGGAAGGAAGAGCCACTAAAAGAGAGGCTGGGCTCTTTAAGCAGCGCTCATTCACTTTAAGTGCTTCACATTCTACGAGACCCGGGCCAAGGCTGCCCTGCCGGCCTCCATCACCATGTCTCTGTCTCCTCTGCTGCAGGGTTAGGGTTGCAGCGCTCAGCGGCCAGGGGGCGGGGTTATTGATGAGTTTGTATCATAAGAGGGAGCAGGGAGCTAGCGTGGGGCGAGAGTACAAATACTGCAAAAATACAAGTGAGCATGGTGGAGGAGTTGAAGCTTCTTCTTCTCCCCAAGAGGCTTTCTGTCAATGAGAGAGCAGCAGGAGGAGGAGAAGGCATGAGGATGGAACTCAAAGCAGGGAACCTCCCTTGGCTGGGGCTAACACATGGTTAGACTCGCCTGTGTGTCCACATGACTCACAGTCTGGTCAGCAAACGCATAATAAACGTGACAGAAATATCCCCACACAATGTCACCAGAGGCCACGGCAGCCGGCTAATTGCTACATGGAGCCGGGCCGTGGTTTCAGGAGGCCAAAGAGGCCCATGAGAGCAGAGCAACAAGCCGTCCCCTTCTCTCCTCTCTCTGGGAGGCTCGCGGGGGTCAGACCCCCTGGGGAGCTCAGCCCAGGTGAGGAGGAGAGAGAGGAGGAGAGGGAGGAGGAGAGGTTTACAGCAAATAATCATCACTGCATCAATATGCATCAAATAGATCCACATATATTTGCTGCGTTAGCATCATCCAGCACACGGGCGCTTGAGTGGCACAGGATGAGCGGCACGTGACGTGGACGCTGCGTGGACGCTGCGTGGACGCTGCGTGGACGGAGCGTGGAGCGGCGTGCATCCCGCTCAGAGCGTGCTGGCAGCCGAGGGGTTAAAGCCAACACAGTGACGGTGAGCGCAGGCCTGAAATCGTTTCCATATTACCGCACACATGAGGAACACATTTAAGTGAGTTCAGCTGTCTGCAGGCTCTCTCTCTCTCTCTCTCTCTCTCTCTCTAGCTGGTTAGGGGCAAGTTGAACACAGTCGTATATCATTGCACATCTGGGAAAATGCACTGGAGGCCCGGACCACTCCATGTGTGACCAGCCTGAGAGTGAAGAGGCTCAACCAACAACACAACACGTCCAGTGCGTTGGTGCAGCTCCGTCTCAAAGGGGAAATGGCGTTCCTCAACAAAGACGTGAATAAGACAAACTAGCGTGAACATTCACAAAGTTAGAAATACGAGACGTTGTCGTGTTTAGCTCCTCCCACCCCTTCCCTGCAGTAGCCCCACCCCTTTGAAATGGCTCTGGTTCCTTGTATTTTGGTATGATGGATGTGGACTGGCGGAGGAGGGAGGAGGGAACAGTCTTTTTTTTTCCAGTGTGGAAAGTGTTGTTTCCCCTCAGTCCAGGTCCACATACCACGATAACTCTGCCTCTTCTCTCTGTCCTCCGTCCTCCCAGGACGCTGTCCCACAGAGGTGGTAGGGGTGATGGGCTATAACCAGAGTTATAGGGATCAGGTCAAAGTTGAGGAGCATCCCCCCCCCCCCCCCCCTCCCCCCCACCCCCCCCCCCCCCCCCACACACACACACATACAGCCCCCTCATGCCTGACTTCACCCCAGCCCTGTCCTCGGCCTCCCTGGTCAGAGCAGTGGCACTCTGACACTCTGCAGGTTTTGTTGGGAGCAGATTGGAAGGTCTGTTGTCCCCCCCCCCCCCCCCACAACCCCCCCAGTCGGTGTGACAACAAGGAAGCAGAACTCAGACCTCCCCCTCACTTGAGTGATTTCACAGATGGGACGAAGACAGACATTCAGTTGGATCTTGTAAAGCAGAAAAAACCCAACACGTTTTGCTGTTACACCAGCAAACATGGCTGACGCTCAGCCCGGGGGACACGAAGGCTCAGTTGATTCCAAACATGCATGGACCCAAAGGTCAAGGATGAACTGCTCATTGCTCTAACTGGGATCATGGACCCAAACTCGCTGTGTTACGGGCTCAGCCTGAGCCGTCTGCCACCTGCCACATAAAACACCTGGTGGACGCCTGCCGAGGCCTGTAAACGTCCCCGGGCCCGTCCCGGGGACAGAGACAGACGCAGAGACACAGCTCAAGTCTCACGTCTTGGCTCCATCGGGGCGGGACATGGATGATGTAATTACATCTGCCGTTTTTCTGTTTCAGAAGCATTGGAACTCGTTTCCTTTGATTCGACCGGTGACATTAAAAACAAGAGCTGCTCCATGCGACGCCCCAGCACAGTGAAAGCTTTTTAGGGACCTGCTCTGTGAACCAACGGTGGCTTGTGTGTTCTTAATAAATCCTGGAAAAGTAAGTTGGGTTTTTTTTTGTCTCCCTCTCGCAGCTCAGTCTGCTGCTCTGTCATTTTTTCCACCCGCCCGGCCAGTGGGAGGAACGCTGCTATCGGCAGCAGGAAAAGCAGCCGGGGACGCCGTTCAGAAACAACGACAAACTGGAAGCGTCTCTTATCTTAGAGCAGCGCTCAGCGTTTCAGAGGAGCGTCCCTGTTCATTGTCCTTCTACTGTGGTTTAATGAGTGATACTACTCAGTGTTAGCAAGCTGCTTATTCCATAGTGGTATAAATACACACCATCACCCTCAGTCCATTTCTCTCCTCTAAACATCCAGCTCCCTCTAACTTCCACATCATCACTTCTCCTCCTCCTCCTCCCTGCTCTGCTTGTAGCGCAGCTCCTCACAGTTCAAATGGTAGGGCTTGCTGTCCAGAGAAAACACTGTGTGTGTGTTGAACTACTGCAGCAGACACTTTTCTGTTCTGATACAGGAACAGAGATTTCAAGTACTGCTACTAACCTCATATCATACCTCGTACTAACAGGTATGATGTATTAAAAACTAATACGTATTAAAAAAGTAATCTATGGATGGATAGATAGATAGATAGATGGATGGATGGATAGATGGATAGATGGATAGATGGATAGATAGATAGATAGATAGATAGATAGATAGATAGATGGATAGATGGATGGATAGATAGATAGATAGATAGATGGATGGATGGATAGATAGATAAATGGATAGATGGATGGATGGATAGATAGATAGATAAATGGATAGATGGATGGATGGATAGATAGATAGATAAATGGATAGATGGATGGATGGATAGATGGATAGATGGATAGATAGATAGATGGATGGATGGTTACTGGGCCTTGAATGGTGCTCCTCACCTGGAGACGATGATGAGGAGCTGTGTGTGTTACTTTACATAATAGTGGCGATGATAACAAGTGGTGTGTGTGTGTGAAGCTGCTGCTGGTCAGGGTGGATCACCAGAGGTCATCACCAGTGCAGTTCTGATTCTACATACGTGTGCAGAGTGTGGTCACTGTGTGTGTGTGTGTGTGTGTGCACCTGGAACACATCAGGGTTTAAAGCCATGTGGTGGGCACATGAGTCTTAAAGTGGCAGGGAGCAGTCTTTCCCACATTACAGTCATTAGGAAAGTCGCCCCCCCCACCCCCCGACCTGCCTGATGACATCACCCCCAGCGAGGTGGCCCCCATGGACCCTGTCCCTGTCCTCTCAGGTCTACACTGCACCCTGGGACCGTCTGGGTCTGGGATCAGGTTCTGATGAGAGAGGGGATGTTAGTGAGCACGACCCCCAGAGGAGAATGAACTCATTATAAAGAGGCGGAGCCTCTGATGCAGATAACCCTAACCCTACACATTTAGCTCATGTACCTTTGGTTTGGGAAGTAATTTAACTACAGGACGGGTGTGTGTGTGTGTGTGTGTGTGTGTGTACTGGTGACATTTGGAGGAGGATTGGCTGATGATGGAAGAAATTCCATTTGAGAATTACAGATGTGTTTTGTTTTTTTTTCTTGAGTTTCTTTGGTCTGGTCTGGTCCCTCCCCCCCCTCTCTCTCTCTCTCTCTCACACACACACACACACACTCCTGAGGTCTCTCTCTGTCTTGTGTCTTGCTCGCATTACAAAGTCCAGTGGAAAATCACCATCACAGGCGGCGTGCGTCCGTTCAGACTCGCTCAGTCGACCTGTGTTTATCCGTGTGTTCAGACGCTGTGGGAACGAGTGGCAGGCTGCGAGCGTGAGGGGAAGGAGGGGAGAGAGAGAGAGAGAGGTTGGGGTAACAGCACTAAGGAGAGAGAGGGAGTGAGGGGGAGGTTTAAGGGTAGAGCGGCTCATGACATAGCTGAGGCATGAGTACATGCTGGCTGACGTCCACTGTGAAAACTGCATCTGGTAGAAATCTACGGCCTCTGCTCCCTCCCTCCCTCCTCTCACTCCGCCACTTCTCATCTTTTTACCCACGTTTGATTCCATATTCCCTTTCTTTCCTCTCCCGCTTCCTCGTCGTGTCTCTGATGGAGACAGTTGAGGACAGAGATGGACGACATCACAACAGCTGAGAGCTGGTTTCAGAGCACACGTCCGACCCTGAGGTGCTCCCAGACATTTTCACAGGTTTACATGGGACAGTGGGACGTGTATGAGCTCGTCCCCCTCTCTCTCTCTAACTGCCCCCCCCCCCCACACACACACACTTTCTCCTCTTCTTTTACCTCCTGTCTCTAATTTGCAGTTTTCCTCTGAGGGCAAACAGCAAACTAACTAAAACTCCCCCAGCTGATGGAGTCAATAAAAACAAATTATTTTCTTAATATATATTTGATGCTCCAGACAGATTTCTGATCGTATCACGCTGGCTTTTTTGCCACCTCACTTTTTCTTTAATCACCCCCTTTCTTTCTTTCTTTCTTTCTTTCTTTTTTCAAACGTGATATAAACAGGACGGTTCAGGGCGTGTCCCGCACCGTGGAGTTCAGCTCGGTTTGTTGACCAGAAGATCTCCTGCAGCCAGTCATCGCGCAGGGGGAGGAGCCTGAAGCCGGAGGAGAAGAAACCCAAGCCTTTCTTCTCCTTTTCTCCGGTCTTGCTTTGTGTCTTTCTCTTTTTTTCTCCCCCTCAGCCAGATTCAAGACTTCATGATGACCGAAAAATTCCACGTGTCCACTGCTGGATGTGGACGGAGGAGGGGGGGAGGAGAGAACATGGCTAGCTTTCTCAAGTTTTTTACTTTCCCTTAAATCAGTTTCTGAAGTTAAACTAGTTCTAGTCTTAGTGTTAACTATCTGCGAGTAACACACGTCACTTCTCCTGCAGAGCATGAGAGCAGGAGACGACTGTCCAACACCTACTGGGACAGACTCACTCCCAGCAGCTAAATGAAGGAGTGAACTGCAGAAGGACAAAGGGGAGAACAGGAAACGTGTAAAATATTGACACAAAGAAACACATCGTGGGTCCAAAAGTGCAGTAATACACACACAGAGTACAAAAACACCAAGCAGACATGTCTCTCAAGCAGCTGGAGGTCCCAGAGAGGTGACCTCCCTTCACCTTCAGAAGAACACGAGCAGAGGGGAGAACAACTAAGACGTGGACGCCGGTTCAGAGCTGTTGGACACAAGCACTTCACATCATCAGTAATACGCACGTGCACGTGCACGTAAACAGAAGCACTGTGACAGGAGGACGTCCACGACAGGGTTGGCTCATCAGACAACACCCTCTCTTTTCAGCCTAAAAAGACCCTAACCCTAACCCATCAACCCTAACCCTAACCCATCAACCCTAACCCTAACCCTAACCCTAACCCTAACCCTAACCCTAACCCATCAACCCTAACCCTAACCCTAACCCTAACCCTAACCCATCAACCCTAACCCTAACCCTAACCCTAACCCTAACCCTAACCCATCAACCCTAACCCTAACCCTAACCCATATAGTCTTAGTTTTGGAATGTGGACAAATGAAGGGGCCTTTTCCTTTTGTCTGGCAGCTGCTCAGTAAACCCTTGTGTTTGTTGCTGGGGCTTGTCATGAGTGAGACGCGACCACGCGCCCTCCCTCAGGGACAGACCCCCCCCCGTTCCTATACATGCTTTAGGTGTAGTATTAGTGTAGTGTAGTAGTAGTGTAGTACTCTGGGAGAGAAAACATCTGCAGCTCCAGAGTAAACTGGGATCTTGCACCCAAGTGTAAAAACACACACGGTGTTTTCTTAGCGTGTGTCGGACAGGACGAGCACACGCTTTCATGCAAAAAGTGACAAAAGGTGATGCAACACGTCCCCCCCCTCTTTCTTCTGTCCTTCCTCTTCCACGTCTGTTGACCGCTCCCTCTGTGGCCACATTCACACGTCAAACAAACGTATTCTGATCTCTGAAGAAGGATGTTTGGAACTTTTTAAATGATAAAATCAGATAAGCCACAGGTTGGGCTTCACGTGCTTAAAGTGCAGACGAGCGCTGTCACGTCGTCCAAGAGATGAAAGTTCAAAGGTCAAACTTGTGCAGGAAATAAAGCTGATTGAGCAGCAGCGTGTGGAACTCCCTCCGCAACAGAGAGGCTGCATCCTCCGATGACGTGGCTCAGACCCATCTCTGAGAGAGAGGCTAGCAGAGCTTCAGCTACCTGCTGCTTACGTCTCCTTCTCTCTTTGTCAACCTCGCTGTGATTTGTTTTTTCTGACAGTCGCATTCTGTGATTAGAGAACATGGCGCCTGCCCTCAGCCGCCGTATCGGGGGAGCAACAGCCTTTTGAACTCGTCCTGAAGAAAACTCATTTTCTGCTCTCTCCTCAGTCTCTATTCTTCTCCATTTTCCTCCCAGCCAGATGTGTTTCTCCTCTGACTCTCCCCCCGCGCAGGCCCCCATGATTCATTTTCCACAGACATCTTAAAAGGACCAAGCCCCCCCCCCCTCCCTGTGCTGGGCTGTCTCAGCCTGCAGAGCCTGTCAGCCAACGCAGGCAAGGAATGAAACTCATGTGGAATCCTCATAACGCCGAAGGGTTGAGGAGCTTCTCTCCGTCTCTCTCTCCTCCCCTGGTGGCCAGAGAGGGAGAGGAGGCGGGGCCAGCCTGCCCAGGTGATGACACCCTGAGGGTGAGAAACACACCTCCAATATGAGGGGAGGTGATCGTTCCTCCCCTCCCCTCCCCTCCCCTGAGGATGGAGCTTTATTCTGATCACTGGCTGGAATGTGAAAACTGGCACCGGTGCCATGACAGGGACAGAAAATGAGACCACAGGGCGTCCACAGACTCCATGTAAAGATGGACCACGCGTCTCCATTTCCTGCCCAGTGAAGCGAAACCATCAGGGACGTTCCGTCCTGTGTGTCTGACCGGGCGCTGGACGTACTGAGGCCACACCCACCGCAGCTGTCAATCATTTGACCTCAGGAGACGCTGACCGTCCAGGGACTCAGAGCGGACGTGCACTGGAACACCTGTGAGCGTCAGGTGCGGCGCGTGGCCTGTGATTGCACGTTGAGAGAATCCCCCCATTTCAACAGCAGTAAAGTGTGAAATTGAGAGGAGGGCCGGGGACAG
The DNA here is from genome assembly GCA_016785235.1 of Pseudorhombus dupliciocellatus. Taxonomy (NCBI): domain Eukaryota; kingdom Metazoa; phylum Chordata; class Actinopteri; order Pleuronectiformes; family Paralichthyidae; genus Pseudorhombus; species Pseudorhombus dupliciocellatus. The sequence continues at coordinate 499,765 of JAFBJW010000110.1, forward strand.
GTGACACCCTCCCATTAGCTGTGGTATAATCATCTCCCAGCTTCACCAGAGAGGGAGGAGCTGCTCGGTTCCAAGGAAAACACCAAATGTAACACACGTTTATCATCCTCTTCCTCCTCTTCCTCCATTGAGAAGCGATGGCTTTAGGACAGTGGGCTCATATCACTGTGATTACGGTGAGCACTCAATGGGAGGGTTAGCTGGTTAATGACGGGTTAGTTGATGCAGCTCTCAGCCTCAGATGAACCCTGAGTCCTGTCGTCCCGTCCAGGTCGGACGAAGCCTCCTGCCACGTTGTCTCTCCTCTGCTCTCTCTCCCCTCCCTCTCTCTCTTCCTCATTCTCTCGCTCCACATTTCTCACTGTGATTTTTTTGCTGCTTTTATTTTCTCGGGCCTTGTCTCCAAACTTTTTTCTGATCTTTTTTTCCTCCCTCTCTGCGATGGCTTTCGTTCTTGGATGTTCTGTCTCTGCGTGTCATGTGGTTGGGAGGGTCGGCCTGTGGATCTGCTTCCTGTGCTTGGAGCGCTCTGAGTGCGGCCTGGCGACCACACGGAGGAGCACGGAGGGCACCGAGCTGCTCTCTCTCTCTCTCTCTCTCTCGTGTAAACAAGGACCCGGTGCCGACTGAGCTCGTCCAGACGATGAAATAGAAGCAGAGCTGGAGCTGCATGGGACGGGGACGTTTCACCCTAATTCCCTGCTCCCCCTTCCCCATCAATGAAGGTGAAATGCCCCCAAGACACAAGCAGTGCATGCTGGGATTGGGCCACTGGCCTCACTGGCCTTAGGAGGATCCATCCTCCAATGGGTGAAAGGTTCCTCCAGAGAGCAGAGGGAGCACACACTCCAGCTGCTCCTGCCTGCTCGCCTCCTTCAGAGACTCCATAACGGCGCCTGGCAACGTGTCTAAACGCCACCCACACGCCTTCAGAGGGACCGCCCCACCCTCGCATTCTTCAGAGCTCCTTTAAAACGTGTCATCAAGCACAGGTACCGATGGCCTCAATAAGCCCGCGTGTGTGTGTGTGTGTGTGTAAAGAAAGCCATCTTCGTCAGGAGGTCTTCCTCGTTCTTTCAGAGCGAGACAGAAACGTTGCGAGCACGGACGCCATGAGCTGCTGCTGCTGGGCTGCTGCACGTTCATCCGTGAGCCAGCAGCATCCTCTCCTGGCGGACACGCCGTCCTCCCCCTGCCGTGTCTCTGGACCACACACGGAGGGACACAGCTTGGATCCCTGATGTTTTATGCATGGAATACATTTTTCTTGAAGTGAAATTAAAGTGCCAACTACTTGACTTGACGTTACATGTGGCTCAGAGAAGCACTGTCCCATGGTCCACTGGGGGGCGTCACAGCACCACAACTGCACCATCTGTGTATTATTATTACTAGTGTACATGTCTGTCCTCTCTGCACGCACTCCACGTCAAACCTCAGCTGACACGACGACCTCATCAGCTCTGATCAAGACGCCTCACTTCCTGTGTCTCTCGCCGGCGGACGCTGGACAGAGACAGAGACACGCCCAAAGATTTTGTGTCTTCCACAGAAAAGAAGTAAATCCTTTGTGTGGCCTGGCTCTGGATGGGGTCAGAAATACTGCGGTTTCTAAGAATATATCACAATAACGAACCACTGAGAAGCAGAACCGACACACGGAGCAGTTAAATCTCTAATGGACACTAATGGACATGCAGTACTTGTATCCACACACAGACGTATCAGATCTGTACTGCATGAAAAGTAGTAGTACTGCAGCGCTAACGTCCATTAGCCGGCGGGTTTCCTTTGAGGGTCGCGACGTCGCGGGGAGCCTGGCGCCCTGCTGGCGGCGGGCAGGAGGTCGCCAACATCCTGGACGGGTCGCCAGCGCGAAACGAGCCCTGCATCCATTTACAGGTCACGACCTGCAGGAGCGTGAGAGGAGGGACGCTCCCCCGACGCCTCCTGCAAACCATCATGAAGCTTCCTGCTCCAACTTTGTTTTTAAATCGCGCCACCTCCATCTTTTGAAAAGAGGTCAGCGGCCCATCGTCCGTGGTTTCCTTCATCCAGCGAGACGTTGATTGACACATCGTCACCACACTCATACATAAAGATGCATCTTTATAAAGTGTCAGAACTTAGAGCCAATGGGCCGCCAGGACACACGGATAATCACGATTTCCACAGAGCATCGTCCTGAACGGCCGCGGCCCACAAAGCCTCTGGGCTCAGTCAAACACACCGGCGCCAGCAGAGGTGAATGAATGTTTCTGGGTTCGCTCAGCGCACAGAGGAAGACATCAACAGCGTGAGAGCCGGCCGCCCGGTGACTCCTCCTCATCACCACCGGGAGGTCGGTTATTTCCAGCTCCTCTCCCGCCGCCCCGGGCAGAGGTGTGCAAACACCTGATTAGCCGACGCCGAGTCCACGGCACGCGCAGGGCTGCGGTGGTTAGCGTTTATCTGACATGGAGATGCTGCGCGGTGCACGCGGCATGAGGCCGGAAAACACACAGCCCAGTACCAGCCAATCAGAAGAGGCTCAGGGCCGAGGGATGACGGCTCCAGGGTTCAACTTCAGTTTATTCAACGACGATGATGTTGTTGAGCGCGGAACAACACTGCAGACGAACCTGAAGAAAGAACAGTTGAGTCAAAGGAAGGGTCCCTGGGTTCTTCTCTTCACAAATTATTAGAGAAACAATATTGTTCAAGTTGCATGAGTTATGAAATGAAGACAATTATACTGGAGTAGTCTATTCAAAACAATTATCATCCCATCACGACCTTTCCATTCTCATCATGGATACGTTTTTATCTGTATTATTATTAATATTTGTTCTTATTATTTTTGCTTCCCTGTAATTTTGATTCCTGATGCTTTGATGAAATAGATTTGCCCCCAGAAATCATTACCTGCCACAGATCAGCTGATCAGCAGCAGCAAGGTCGTTTATACCGTGGATTCAGATTTACGTCACAGGCAGGAGACACGTGCACGTCTGCACACGTGCACGTCTGAGTGACAGATGCCAGGTTGGCACCAGCGTCAGACTGAACTGTTCACCTCGCCGTGACTCGTCTGACCACAGCCTCACCTCCACTTCGCCGTCCATCCCGTCTTTATTTACACACGAGCTCTCTCGCGCCTGCGGATCCACGGCCGGCGCCGTGTCGTGGGGGGTAAACGCCGGGTTGAGGTCACGGTGCAGGAGGAGGAGGAGGAGGAGGAGGACGGCCTGAACTCTGGGCCTGCTCACAGCTCAGCATCTGAAGAGAGAAGGGGTTTGTTTTCAGGTCCCACAGGGTCGAGGTCCTCAGAGGAGACGCCTTCTGAAACACAACCAGACGTTAGTTTCATCCCCCCCCCGACAGCCACCTGAGGATTCGACAGCTCTGTGCACCCTCACGCTCATGAGGGCGTGGCCGTCGGAGGCGCGGTCAGGACGATCGGCCGTGATGTGACGCAGACGCCACGCTCTGAGCCACAAGATGGACGACGTGACGGACGCCACAAAAGTAAAGCCGGCTTGTGCACACTGAAGGGCCGGGAATGGCTCAGTGCGTGGATCCGTCTGCTGATCTGAAGCCATTAAAACGCCATTTACACTGGGACTGAACGCCAACGGAGGCCAGATGCTGGTGCAGCGTTAAAGGGTCGTTACGCAGACATGAGGCTGAAACTCTGGCGCCCTCTAGTGGACATGTTGCCTAGCAACCATGATAATGTCAAGGAAACATGGAAGAATTTCTTCTTTTTGTTCGTGATCTGTGCCATAGAACTCGCTGTTGACTCCTCCCACACGCCAGTAGGACACAGTGTTGTTTCTAAACACTTTTATCTTTCTATTCTCTTTCATTTCAGGCCCACGACTCGACTCCAGAGCTGCAGGAGGACGACCACCGTCACCATCACTGTCACTCTCCTCCCCGTCCACCCCAACCGGTCGAGGCGGAGGAGCGTCCACGCCCACGAGGCCCGAGCTCGTGATGCGCGTGTGCAGGCCACAGCCGACCAGAGGAACAGCTCACACTCAGCTGATCACGGGTCAGATGTGATACAGCACCGTATGTTCCTGCATGTCACGCACCGTCCTCCTGTCCTGCGCGGACATGAAGACGGCGAGCGAGGCCGTTACAGCCAATCCCTCGGGGGGGATTAGCGTAAAGCAATTCATAGCAGTACTCAGCAAACTGTGAATTACTAGTCACAGCTCGCCGTGCAGAGGGAGGGCTGGAGCCCTGATGATCCTCAATTACAGCGGGACAAAGACGTATTGAAGAGAGGAGGAGCGTTGGGGACACAAGACACTCAGCAGTGCGTAAAATTGTTATTCTGTTGTTGGTGCGCTGGTAAAGCCTTCCAGAGGGGGGAACGTCACGTTGTCTGGATGCCTCTTTTGTGGAGACAAAAAAAAAAAACGAGGGGAAAATATCATCCTATTTATGACGGTTAATAAACGCCGCGGGCCGCCACGACGATGGCTGAGCGGCGTATCTGCACGTGGTCAGTTCAGTCTGTGTGCCACTTTGATTTTAGGAGATTTGAATCTATAGAAATGAGAAAGGTATTTATTACAAACTGAATGAAGTCCTACGCACCGATGACTGGGATTGATGACACGTTTTCTCTCATGCAAACGGATTAACTGATGAATTGTTTCCACTCCATGAAAGAGAGAGAGGATAATCCATGCAGATGTCTCCCAGCCGCAGCTCATCCAGCTCCCTGCGCGTCGAGTGTGTGTGTGTGTGTGTGTGTGAGACAGACAGAGAAGGATAAGAAGCAAAGCCCAGGAGTCAGGTCAGATGAGAAAGCGTGGATGTAATTTGCAGTCAGGAGCACTTTGAGTGACATCATTGATTAAATCGTCTTCTGAGAGCGAGGACAGAAGCGGCCTTGTACACATCATCATCATCATCATCATCAGACCGACCGGGCCGCGGCTCCCTGCGGTTCTGCCTCTGCTACAGTCGATCAATACTTCAGCTCGATGGTAAATGGAGCAGGGTTTCCACAGGAAGCTGTCAGGGGAGCGACGACCTGTGAAAGAGAAAGAACAAGCTTGTATGGTCACGTTTTAATGTGTGTGTGTGTGTGGGGGGGGGGGGGGGCAAAAAGAACAACCCCCCAAGGGGGGGGGGGGGGGCAGACCCAGACACACAGAAGAGACGAGAGAATAATAACATGGATACAGCCGGGTGACAACTTCCTTTAGTGTGAGTAATAGTCCTGTTCATTAGTAGTGACGGGGGGGGGGGGCAATAAGAACAAGCTCCCACCACATAAGCTACGCCGTGATTTCTCACGTCTCGTTACGACTCATCAACAAATCAAGGGTTTAGACCCAAGCTGAGCATCAGCTCCGTCCTCACACAGTCATGAACGTGGGGACGCAGAGTTCAAAGCAGATTTAAGTGAGGGAATCAGAATCTGTCCCCCAGAGACCAACAGGAGGAGAACGTCCTCCACACCTCCGTCACATGACTCCTTCCTCTCTCTATTCTCTGGGGCAACGATGCTAATCAGAGCGAGCAGCGATGCAGGGCTGTACGTATAGAATCCTGTGCTGTGAAAACTTTCCTGACTTGTTTCATCGTGATCCATCTCACTGGACTGGGACCAGTTTCCAAACGCTCCGCTCTCAGGGCTCATCGGATAAATCCAATCGTCTCAGATCCACAAAGGTCACGCACGCAGCCGAGCACTGGGGCGCTGAAGGAGCTCAACGGTGTATTTATTTATAAGATATTGGGTTGGAATAAATTAACGCCACGAGAGTCATTTTAATCTCTTTTATCGTATCAGCTGTCTGAGGGAAGGATGATGCACCGTGAGATAAGGAAGCTAATCGCAGCTCAATGGCTCCTCCTGTGATTTTGGGGGTATTGAGAAGCTCCTCTCCGTCCTCCGCGGGACAGATGGATGCGTTCTTGAAGCCACAGGAGGGGCCTATTAGCTTCAACGTTATGGCGCTCACATTTCAGAATGTTCAAAGGAAACAATCTGTCACTGCCTGAGAGGGACGTCACAACAGTTTCTCCTCGTGATGCTCGTGGTATAAACAGCAGACGCATTAGACCGGAGGGAGACGAGCCAACGCCGCCCGCCGCTCTGGGACCTGCAGAGTGTTAAAGACGAATCAGTCGCTTGCTTCTAATGACGCTGTTCTGGTTTCAGTCAGACGTTAACGGTAGTGAACCAGTGACCATCTGAAATAAATAAAAAAATCAGTTTGTTTTGTTTGAGATGATGCAAGACACTGCAACGACTAGATGACATCACAGAGTGACAGTCAGACATTCTTAGATTTAGACTTTTTATATTCACTTTGAAAACAACTTCAGCAGAAGATTAAAATGAGAGTTCGGCTTTATTTTATAAAGGCTCTCCATACAGGTAATTAAAATGGCCAAATTACTGTAATACTCATCAGACTTCTTTGATCCTGACAGACACATTGTCTGCCTTTGTTGTTGGTTTGATTGGCGGCTGGCATCCTGTCCTATTTCTTCTGTAGTTCAGCTATAACTCAGTATTCCCACTGAGTCCTGTTGATGAGGACCTTTGATCCTAACCCACGGGTTCTGCCGCCAGTCAAACCAACTCATGGGTTACCTGGACTGGACTAAACGTTTGAAGGACTCGGTGTTGGCAGGAGGTGCTGAAAAACGAGCAGAATTAACATCATTTTCAAAGGTATTCAGAGAATAGAAGAGACACACACACACTTGAAATCACGTGCTTTTCCGTTTAGCATCTAATCAAATACAGATCAATCATCTCGCCCTCGATGTGAAGTGGGAATAAATCAACATGTTCAAATACTGACGTTTCGTCTTTGAATTTGCAATCGCGATTCCATGCAGATCGTCCTCCGCGGCCACCGTATGCTATCGTGGCGTTTTGCTGCTGAAGGAAGTGTCACATCAGTGAACCTGTGACCTGTCGGAGCCAACCTGGTTCATCACACACACACAGCGGACCGTGCTTCCAGCAGCAGGCCAGGATGAGACGCGCCAATCTGGGTGAGGAACGAGCCGCTGGCTCCTGGTGTCAGCTAACACTTAGCTTGTTAGCCGCGCCGCTAGCGCTAGCCGGTGTTGTGGCTGGAGCTAGCTGGAGCTAGCTGGAGCTAACTGTGGTTGTGTCGGTGCTGCAGGTGATGGAGGCTCCGGGGGCTACGTGGCCAGCGGCTACAGCGTGCACGAGGAGGAGAACGAACACCTGCAGGAGGGACTGAGAGCTAAAGTGAACGCGCTGAAGAGTGTAAGCTAACCCCCCCCCCCAGTCTGTGGTGACTCCCAGGGCTCCTCATGTTTATGTGTCCACACTTGTTGTCCACAGCTGTCCATCGACATCGGGACTGAGGTCAAATACCAGAATAACATGCTGGATGAGATGGTGAGTTAAAACGAATCACACGCACTGACAGTACTTCAAATCTAGTGTACTCAAAGGACTGTGTATTACTGCATCAGTTCTGAAAGTACATTACTCCTATGTGGGATGTAGTATAGTAAGTACTACGTTCCAGTAATTACAAGTACTCTGCTTGCTGTCTGGGTGTATTACTGTACTTGTTTTAGAACAAAGTATAAGATGCTTCTTTGGCGACATCATACTGTTGTATTCTGGGAACTTATCCCATCAGTCACACACCTCCATGCAGCACGTGCACGTGAATCACTGTTACACAGGCGCACTGGCGGAACGGTGACGTCATGACACTAACATCTGGAGTTTAGACTCTTCGCTCTCTCCCCCCCCCCCACTAGGACACAGACTTCGACTCGACCGGCGGCCTGCTGGGTGCCACCATCGGAAGAGTGAAGCAGCTGTCCAGAGGCAGTCAGACCAAGCTGCTGTGCTACATGCTGCTCTTCTGCTTTTTTGTTTTCTTCGTCCTGTACTGGTTCATCAAGCTGAGGTGATCAGAGGAGTCGGCCCTTTGTAATTTCACATCTCCTCCCTCCCACTCAAATCTAGGCCAGCGCCGAGGGTGAGGACAGGCAGGGGTTTAAACATCAAGCGTTACGGGGGCCAGGACTGAAGCTTTTTGATGTCTCGGTTTAGAAAGATTCAGGTGTGAGGGGATGTATGATCAACAGCAGCCCAGTGGCCTGAAGTGAGAACGTGAAGAATACACAGCAGCAGATCTCTGAATGACCTCAGAGAGCCACAGCCTTTGCCCTGCCAATGCTTATCATCGTAAAGGTGTTGAGGTTCTAGAAAGCTAAAGGAGGTAAACATGCATAGTTTTGATTTATGAATGAATGGAGAGGATTTTTCAAACAGCAACGATATACTGACTGCTCCGATTGTTGTAAAAATGTTTTTTTTAATATTGACAAGTGTACACCTACCTAACTTGTCTGTTTAGTTTGTAAATAAAATCATTATCAATCTTTAAAAGGACATAATTAACAAGCTTCCTTATTGTGTGTTTGGGCAAGTGGCCTTCACTCAGAGTCAGAATTGAGGAGAATCAGAACTGCACTTGGTGTCAATGATTAGCTTATTAGCAGCAGACGCACACAGCTGACGATGACATCATTTCCGGGGTAACGTGTCCATGTACTTGCATATGATTCCCAGCATGACCTCATCGGCTCCTCCACCAATCGAAAGCAACCGTGAATCCCTGCGGAAAAGGACAAAGTTAATAGCTTATCTGCGCCGCCACCAGGGGGCACTACAGCGTAAAACAATAAGCTTCATTCACTGTATAATCGTGTTCACAAATTTAATTATTTGATCTCAGCTCTGTGGGGACGGAATTAAAAGGTCTGTCCATGTGGTTGTCTCGTCCTCAAAGTGCTTTACAGTACACGTCATTACAATTCCCACACACACACGGGCAGTGAAGAGCATGAGCATCAGCCTCTGGCCCGGGGACACTTGGAGACAAGGTTCCGGTCAGAGGACGTCCGTCCCCTCGGCCACGGTCACCCCTGACTAAGTCTTTGACCTTGTTGTTGTAAAATACATTGACGGAAACGTCAATCAACATTTTCCGACCGGTTTCTGTTGCCATAGAAACATCACAATGCTCACAACAAAGCACTCACAGTTGGCAGCCGAGCAGCAAACCGGCTGGATCAGAAATGATGTATTTGTTTGCGACGATGAGAACAAAGTGAGAAATAATGGAGCAGAACCTTCAGTTATAAACGTCTGTAAACAAACCTATAGATGCGGGTGTGCAGGCTGTACCATCAAAAACAACAACAAACATTTCAAATGAGATCTAGTGAAGACATTTTATTCCATCAGTCTCACCTGTAAAATCTGCTGACCAGCACCTCACTGGTGAAGCCCATCCCTCCCCAGAACTGGAGACAGCTGTCTCCTATCTCCCTGGCCAGGCGTCCCGCCTTCAGCTTGGCCATGGACGCCAGCTTGGTGACGTCATTACCTTTAATGTACAGTGCTGCCAAGAAATAAATATGAAAGGAAATGAGAAGCAGGGACAAATGAGGAGAGGACAAGTGATCGATGCCTCCATCACAGAGCAGGGAACTGGTGTTTGTGAGTAAAGCGCTCTAAAATGAGCTCAATGAATATTTGTAAAATTAGCAAACGGTTTAGATTCAGCAGACACCGGTCGCCCTGTGGTTGCTGAGCCGTCCCTCCCGGTCACGTGACTGACCGGTAGCGCAGTGGAGGAGGGAGCGCAGGAGCTCGACCTCCGTCTGCAGCTCAGCCAGCCTGAAGTGCACCGTCTGGTGGTGGAGGACAGGCTTGTTGAAGATCGTCCTCTGCCTGGTGTAGGCGACGGTGTCCTGGATGACGTTGTCCATCATTGTGAGGACTAGAGGCGTTGAGACAAGGGACACAGGGTGAGAGGTGAACGAGCACCAGCGGCAGCCACGCTTGGCGCAAACATTCATTCTGGGAATGAAATTTGGTGACAAAAGGTTAAATGTTGAAATGTGCACACGGAAAGTAAACTGGCATTAAACTTCAGTGGGGTAGTTCCAGTTTTATTATGATGAATAACACCAGAGCGGATAACTCATCAGTGTCAGCGACATCACGTACTTTCACCTCGACTTCATTTCTGTTTTCAAGGGCCAAAGAAAACAGCGGCTCATCCTGAAACCGATCGTTGGAGCAAACAGCCACTTTCAAAGAGATTAACGGCTCAGCACGGGTGACCCGAGCTTCCTGGAAACTAACTTAAAATGAGGGTGACAGTAAACTGGACGCAAACCCCACCCACCGTTGGCCACCGCCCACAGCCGCTCCTCCTGGAACTGCAGCATCTGGTAGGTGAAGCCCATGCCCTCCTCACCGATGAGGTTCCTACGCGGCACACGGACGTCACTGAAGTAGATTTCCGCCGTGTCCGATGACCACATACCCAGTTTTCCGATCTTGCGGGCAACGTGCACTCCTGCAGTTGGAAAAAACCAATTCAAACAAAGGCCATTAGAAGAATGGGTATGAAATAATAAACTGGGTTGACTGGGCACATTTCATAAGGCTCTGTCCGTGGCAGCCGCCTGCTTTTGTTGGAATCCACTCAAGCTGTCGTCAGGCATGAACTCCAGAAAATTGGTTTGTGGAAAATTGGAGTTTGACATGTGACCAAACACAGCAGGAGAGCGCCAGGGCGCCACGCTCACGACAACAGGACAACACTCCCACCTGGCAGGTTCATGGGCAGACAGATCAGAGACTTGTTCCTGTGGGGGGGGCCGTCGCTGGTGTTGGCCAGGAGACACATCCAGTCGGCCTGCGTGCCGTTGGTGGTCCACATCTTGCCACCATTGATGACGTATTCATCCCCGTCCCTCACCGCTTTGGTCTTAATACCTGAACGCGAGGACAGGAGGGTAAACGGAACGTTTCAGTGGATGAATGTACACGCTTTGCCAAGGATGATGAAAATATAATTACATTCTAAGCAAAGGTGTGATGAAATCTAACTATCTGATTGCCAAACTATTCCACTGAATTTATGACGATGTACTTGAGACATCAGAGCCGGCTCCCACTTCGCTCACTCCGAGGCAGGCCACCAGGTCCCCTGCGACCGAGGGGCGGAGGAACTCCTGCTTCAGCTCAGCTGAACCGAACCTGCAGAAACACACGTGTGCCAAGACGTGAGGACAACAGGGCGGACCCCTCGTTCAGCTCCTGGCCCCGTCCGGTCTGAGCTGTGCCGCGTGCCACCAGCAGCTGCTTCACAGCCGGGGGGCATCGCACGGGTCAGACAAACGTATGAACATGTGACACAGCTACAGAGCATCTGTACTGATACCTCTCAGTCCAAACCACAAAGCTGAAGATGAGGTGAATCCAAACGTTAGCTCATCAACTACAGCCACACCAGGCTGAGTAAACTCTGACCGTCAGCGTGTGTGGTGGAGGGAGAGGAGTTAACGCTAAACTAAGGAAAAGAAGGAGCAGACACCTGGCCAGGGCAGGCGTGGCCATGTCGGTCTGGACGCCGATGGCCATGGGGATGCCTCCGCACTGGATGTTGCCCAGCTCCTCCGCCACGGCCACGCTGAAGCTGTAGTCCAGACCCAAGCCTCCGTATTCTGCACAGGACACACACACACACACAGTTGTAGCACTGGCAGCTCCCTGCACCACGATGTGTTGGCACCGTGCCGTGCACTCTAATTAATGACAGGATGGTAGCGCTGGTTGCTGTTGCTGTAATTAGCAGGTGTGAAAGGCTGCGTGTGAGAGTCCTGATTTGGATCAGACTATTAACTGAAAGTCAGAAATGGATGATGATGTCTTTCATTCTGGTAGCGGAGGCGTTTTACCAAGACCTTGGGTCGTTAATGGATCATCGCAAACCGTGTTTCAAATGCCACTTTGGGTCACTTATCGTCATGAAAAGACTTCTCTTTGCCTTTCATCATCAAACATTGTGAATTAAACAGCCTGGGTTGACACTAACACATTCTTTTCTTTTCATGGAATTAGTCCCACTTTCACACTGCCTTTTTCTGGTAAACAGCCACGCGTCCAAAACCTGTCAAAATAAATCACTATGAAAATGAGGCATCTCTGCACAGCGCCCCAAAAAAACAAGATTGCAGATTCACCGTGACAGTGATTCTGTGAGACAGAACACTCGGACACTTAATAAAACATGCAGCTAACAAAGTGCTTTAGCATCACCTGTCAGGCTGGTTAGCACGTACAGAACAGAAGGGTGGCAGACTGTCAAAAGAAGGGCTGGAAAAAAGCAGGTGTAAGAAAGTGGGACAGAGGAAAAAGAGAGAGAGAGAGAGCGCTAGAGGAACAAGCAAACAAGGGAGTGGAGGGAGACAAAAATAAGAGGAAACAGGTGTCGCTGTGCCGCGATGAATCTGAGCGTAGGAAACCCCGCGGAGGACGATGTGGACGGAGGGAAGCGCTGAGGTTGATCCCGCTTTAAAGCAAACAGCAGGCGGCCTGGTTGAACAAGCAAACACAAACGCTGATCGGCGCACATATGGCGAGGCTGCGGCGAGACGTGTGTTGGCAGGCGGAGGCCACAGGCACCGTTAAACTATTTCTCACACTAATCATTTAACCCAAATTAATACAAGAGGAAACTGTCTTGAACTTTCAATTGATTTAAATAAAAAGGTAAAAATACCAAGAGATTACTTTTTGACCGAAGATGAACAGCAGGTCTTTGAAAACAGAGGAGCATGAATTCAGTTGCCCACACGTTAAAGACTGCTCACGGTGTTTCCAGAGGAGAGGACAACTCTGTGTGAGACTGTTTTTATCTGTCTGACAGGAGGCGAGGTCATTGCCGTGGTGTGAACAGCGGATACCTGCGGATGTCAGCACAGAGGAAACCAGGCAGGGGTCAGGGGTCATCCCTGGCTTCTCCCTCAAACATGGCTGCCAGGGGAAACTTCCTGTTCTCGTGTTTTCAAAGGTTATAAAGTGTTTCCTCGCGCATGGGAAAGGGAGGAAAGTGAATGTTCAGTTTTCGCTCTCTGGACTAAACCAAGTGATTCGCGGTCACGCTCTCACACGAGCGTTTCCCTCTTCATCGGGTTCTGTCTGGTCTCTACTGAGCAAATGAGATTCTGGTTCTGGTTCTTTCATTAAAATAACACTTGGTCATAGTTGAAAGCGTCGAGTGAGATCCCAGTGTGTGAATAACGGTGTGTCTGAGGCCCACACAGTGCAGACAGGATATCACTTCATTAGCTCCATGAGAGGATAAATATAGAGAGAAATTCAATGACGGGTCAGTTCCCCCCCAATCAAAAGACTTGATGCAGTGACTAATGGGTCCAATTCAAACATTTACTAATGCAGCTTGTCATTGTTTTTTTTATTTCATCAAGTAATACATTTTCCTCCTGGTGTCGTTTTCCATGTATCTGTATTTTGTCTACGCGTTGGCCCAACATGGGGCCGTTAATGGAGCCGATGATAACGCCGTGTGTTTTTCTTCCTGGGCTGCTCCTCCTCTCTAATCCGGTCCACTAATGCTGAAGGCTTGTTGAACTCAGCACATTTTAATTCCCTCGCCCTCGCTCTTCTCTGACCTACAGACCTGTAGTGAAATCTTCTTCTCACTGTGCAACGCTGCCGTGAACAGATTTGTTCGTTTCGGTATCAGATGTCGGACACCCCCCCCCACCTGTTTTTACTCCAGCGACAGAGGCAGCAGTAAAAGCAGGAGAATAATACGACACGTCAGATCTCCTCATGCCAAACACCGTGAATTAAAGCGCACAAACACAAACACTCTCACTCGCTCCTCTGGCCCAGAGAGGACCCAGCTGGGTAAACATCTGCAGGGTGACACTGCAGCCGACAGCTGCTGCTGTGGGGTGATGCCGTGACACCGGCACCCATCATGGCAGCAGGAACATTTCAAAAACCAGGCCGGATGAGCACCACCTGAATTCAGCTGTGAACAAAGACCAGCACGTCCAAGGTGGTCAAACTGTGCACGTGTCTCAAGCGTGTGTGTGAGTCGCAGGCTGCAGGCGTTCACTCGGCCTTTGGCTCCCTGCGCTGCTTCTTATCACTTCAAATACCTTTTTTCTATCTCTGCGTTTCCGATAAGGCAACAAATCTGACAAGATTGATCTTTTTCCAGCTGTCTCCAATATAAACAAAACATTTCATCTGAGCTAAGAGCTTATCCCAGCATGCACTGCCAGTCAAAGACTGATGTAACAAAGGTGCCGCATCATCAGCATGATTTCCTGTGGGTGATGCACGCAGGTCATCTGAGGCTCTTACCCACTGGTTTGGTGACTCCGAGGAAGCCGGCGTTTCCTAAGATTTTGAAGATTTTGTGGGCTGGGAACGAGCCCTCTGCTTCCCACTGGTTTACATGGGGGTTGATCTCCTGGTCGATAAGCTGCAGCACAAACATGAAAGGGGAAACGTTTAGAATTGTGCGTGTCTGTTACAAGCTATATTTTTTGAATCGGATTTTCAGGTTAAATCTGTGCCTATTTCCTTTTTTTAAAGCTCAACACGACTCTTGTCTGGCCCTGATATTCCATCAAAAATCAGCACATGCATGGATCGCCTTGTCCTGCTGTGTGTGTTCCTCTGGACTCAGTGCAATCCATCTGCAGCAGACAGCAGGTATTACATGTCAATGAATAGAAAGCAGGCTGGGAAAAAGTATTACATGGAAAATGTGCAACAATGACCTCGACGCACGGATCCAGCGATGCTCAGCCCCCGGCTGATAACCACGACTTGGCTGGTGTCACGTGACACGACAACCGCAGGCTCAGGAGACAATGAAAACAGCCTTGACGACACTCCAGGTCCATTTGGACTAACAATAACACAATCCAGTGGAAACAAACCTCATATCTGGGATTGTTACAATCTTTTTCAGGGCTGACACTGAGGCTTTTGTCCTGGAGCAGCTGGCAGCCAGTCATTGGCATCTTTGCATTCCACCGTTCATGCGCCAGTTTTTTAACGACTCAGAGTTGATCTCCACCATTTTGCCCTTGGCAACACGCATCACTGCATCTTCTCAGCCACAAATATCAGCCTTTATGAGCAATGAGAAACGACACATGATGGATGATGATGTTAAAGCAAATACAATGCACCCCCCCATCGACATCGTCAGGAGTTAAAACAGGACATCTGCTTCATCAAACACAGGCTGAAGTGAAATATCAATAACTGCATCATTAAATAAAGCATTTCATTTGTAAGGATGGACTCCACCTATCATGACGCTGAATTTAATATAATTACTTTTATTTCGCCAGCTTCACAGCGGCTGCTTGAGTGGATCACCATGGGCCTGAGAGCCGAGTGAACCTTTAGTGCAGTGGTGCACAGCTGGAGAAGCTCTTATGGCTGAACGATCCATTGAGATGCTTTGTTGCAGGAACTCAGAGCAGAGCTGTGACATTTTCTTGTCAGTCTTTTTTTTTTTTTTTGTTAACAGTCCACCGAGCACAGCAAGCAGCAGTCAACAACAGTCCGCACAAAACTGTGCTAAGTCCTGTCCCTGACATTTAATGGAGTTTAAAATAGAAACGTATGCGCTATGACTTCCCTTGTCTGTCTCTTGCTGAGTGCCTTTCAAATTAAAATGTCCTCCAACAAATGCCTCTGCAGTTTGTCTGCTAAAATATTAAAACAACAACATGGCTCATGAATGGGCCACGGCAGCACCAGGCGCCTCTGTGCTCCAAACGCTGGGCAAAGCCGAAGAAACGATTAAAGCAAAAGAGGCGTTTAGTTGAAACAGGGATCGTAAACGTCGAGCACATAAAAGGAGTTAAACACGTGCAATAAAGTGGCTCGTGAAAAATGAAGCACATTGCATTTGGTTTCACTTTATATCTCAGAGCAGCTGTTAAAAAAACAAAGTGCTGGATAAGAAATGTCAAATTCTTTTTCCAGAGTTGCAACACAACGCACACACATCCACAACTTCCAAAACACACAGAGCCCGACCGACCGACCGGCCAAGGAAAACATGGAGCTGAGGACGAGGCAGACAACATGGCCATGGATACTTTGAGCAGGCGTGACTCTGTGAAAACATAAAGATTCAAACGCTACAGCTAGCGCACCAATTACAGAACCGGTTCCAACTGTGTTCAAGGTTCAAATCTGAATAACAGAAGGGAGGGGAGATGAGCTGCTGCAGTATTAAAGGTCGTCAGGGAGGAACCCCACATCTCTCCACAAAGGTCATCTGTGTTGCATACCAGAACACTCCACAGCCCCAGTCAGGAACACCGTGATACCAGGTCCTGAGCCTGACACCCTGGAGCCCAGCGCCACTGCACATGAAGGAGCTGGGGCTGCGTTAGAAATGGAAAAACTGAAAAAAAGCTGGTCTTCAGTGCACGTGGTCACTGTAGTGTCCCTTCATTAAGACGTAGCGATGTTGGTTCGAGACCGAAAGAAAACGAAGCCAGCCTGATCCACTCAGGGTTCTGTCCCTCACACACAGCATGGCTGCTGCCTGTTTCCCAACTGCAGACATGTAGTGTAAACAATTAAAGTCGTATATTAAAATAAATCTCATAAATGTGTGTGAGTGTGTGTGCAAATAACAGTTGAATAGTTCCCAGCAGCTGCCGAATTGTGTTTATGGTTGAAAAGCCCATTTCTAACATCCTCGCTGCGCCTGTATGAAGGGAAGTCCCAGTTTGGACCCGAGGAAGGCTGCACACGAACAGCATCTTCCTAGAAATACAGGGGAAATCACAACAGCACACACACACACACACACACACACACACACACACGGTGGCCAGTTTGACAGGGATGCTCAGGAACTGACTAATTCCTTGGCAGGGAGATTCATTGATTCAGTGTGTAAATGAGCTGCCGCTCTATCTGAGACACACAACTAGACTGACAGGCGACTACAGGATTTCCCATAACCCCCTCTGTACACATCAACAACAACGCCACTACCCCTGAGTGAATTCTTTTAATAAACCTCGCCGCCTCCCTTTCCTGCACCGCCATGATATTGTTCTGCATTTCCTCTCCACATTTTCATGCTTCCCAATATTCCCAGTGCTGCTTTATTTTCAGCCTTCTCATATCCTTTAAAGGTCTCGTCACGGTTCCTCCTTTTACCGCAACACTTCCACTTATGAGTTAAGCTACTTGTCTGTTGTTATTTTTTGCAGCATCTGTCTGGAAATATATATATTTATATAAATACGTATCCTATGAGGCATTCTCCATTTAACACTTCCAGTGTTGGTTCAGCGAATGAGAAGCAGAGGGCAGGAAGCTTCTGCTCTTTAAGTGCAGGAGAAAAAAAGCAGATTATAATATAATGCTGGGTCTAAAAAGGCTAGTCCAAAGTTAGTCCTTGGACACATTTCCTGTCTTTACAAGTCAAATGCAGACTAACTCATCTTCACCCGCTTGTCCATCACTGGGTCTCTGGTGACGCTGGAGCCAATCCCAGCTGTCACTGGGCGAGAGGCGGGTTCACCCTGGACAAGTCTCCAGGGCCGACACACCGGGACAGAACAACCGTCCACACCCACGGGCCGTTTAGATGAACTTGACATGTCTTTGGACTGTGGGAGGAAACCCACGCAAGCACAGGGAGAACCTGCTGGCTCGGCCCAGGAATCGAACCCGGGACCTTCTTACTGTACGGCAGCAGTGCACGGTGCGGCTGAATGACCCCCCCCCCCCCCCCCCCCCCCCCCCCCTTCAGTTGTCACAAAAACTCAAAGGTGCTTAGTTTGTCCTCTCTGGACTCCTGTACACAACATGGCAGCCTCCATAGACAGGATGTACTCCCTCGATGTTTCTACATAGTACATAGTACTTCAGTGTACAGGCCCTTCTCAGGAGTAGACAGGAGGGTTATTAGTCTGCATTGATCTTCAACCCAGGGATCCGCTGCACCTCAAACACTGGAGCTTGAAGCCAGGTCCCATCAGACCCAGCGTTTGTTTCCATGACCTCTCACCCACTGTCTCACACACACACACACACACACACACACACACACACACACACACACACACACACACACACACACACACACACACACACACACACACACACACACACACACACACACACACACACACACACAGTCTCAGATGCTAATAATGCTGACGCATGACGATGACTAGCGGCTAACAGGCGAGCTAACCCAGCTCTGTTATGGTGACACGGTTAGCACCCGTACCTTCCTCAGGGACTCCTTCAGGGCAAAGTGCTCGCGCGTGTACATGACGTGGTCCCCGCTGGTGCTGTCGGCCTCGGACACCTGCCCGGAAATGCGCCTGAGTCCAGCGGGAGAGCTGAATCTGTGGGACAACCTGCAAAGATGGGCACTGAGGGCTCTGCACAGCGCCATGTCTGCTGGCCCTGTGTGCGCATGCGCAGAGCGCCGCTCTGGCTGGGTTATGCTGTCTGTCCCCGTTTGTCCCCGTTTGTCCCGAGATGGACCCGTGCAGGGCTAATCATTATTTACTCGGCACTATGCAGATGGAGGTGTGGTTTAAACTGGGATTACACATTATAATATATTATAACACACTGGATACACACAGGCAGTATTTGTCTGGAGTTTGCACAATGAATCAAAAAGATGCTGATTTGGTTTGAGAGCTTCTCATTTCAAGCGAGCTGTTTAATATTCACACATGTAATGACGCCACAGAGATTCACGCGGCAACGCTCCACATTGTGTATGCAAACGGAGTTATGTAAATATCCCATCAAGCTGTGAGGGATGGAGCTGACTTACAAACGAGCGTGTTTAATGACTGTCTGCTCAGACTACACGCACCAGAGAAGCGTTACACATAACCATCACCATCTTTTCAAAGGACATAACATGACGAGGTCACAGGTCTGGAATAGCGTCGTCATTGTCTTCTCCTCGTCAGTGTCAAATCTTCCTGTCGAGGGGACGGAGAATGTCCTTGGTGCTAATCTGAGCTATGAACAGCCCCTCGGCTCCTAGCAGACGACGCAGCCGCCTTTCTCCTTGAAGGGGTTCTTGTCCTCTGAAATGCCTTTGACCAGCATGTCCTCCTCCTCTCTGGCCTGAATGTAGTCCTTCACCTCTTCGCAGCATTTTGATGTCTGAGGGCAGAGGACGACCAGATCAAGTCTAATGACATACCTGGAGACATTGAATTATATCTTTAAACAAACCCCCAGGGATAAAAAGAACAACCTACCAACCACCGTTCCAGCTTCACTTCAAGCTTCAGCTGGGTGACTTCCATCAGAGCCTTGTCGTTGTCTGTCAGCTCGTCAACGTTGATGATCGGCATTTTCTGCCAACACAGGAAACACGTGGAGCCATTGAGCATTTTGAAGCCCACGTTTAAAACAGATAGAGAATGAGGAGGTACTCACGGATGCTGGGAGGGAGCGGTCCTGTCCAAGACTAACTCCCCTCTCACTCAATCTGGGTTATAAAGTAATCCACATACAGTAATCTGATTAATCTGATTAAAACAAAGTGTCATCAACACAGGGTCCCGTGAGAGGACGGGGACAACCCCGCTGCTGTCGGTCTGAGGCTTTCAGTCAAGAGGAAAATCAGAAAAAGGAATTCCAGCGCTGGAAGATACCTTTGTGTGAACAAGTGTTGCTATTGTGTTTGTGTTCGATGTGAATACAGCTGAGGGTTCGAGGACGGCACCATGTGATGAAACAGCTAATCTGTATTTAGCCTCCACCTGTCAGGACGAAGACACATCATCGTCGTCATCATGAAGGTGGCTGCACTCCAGAAAAGGTTAAGTCCTACACGAGGCGACAGGGACGGCTCTGGAGGAGCTCTGCCTGCAGCCATGAGGCATGAGGCCATGAGGCCACACACACTTCTACAAAAAATGTGAAAAATGTCCATATTTTTGAAATAGATTCATTCCACACAGAGTGAAATATGTCTTGTAATGTTGATGATTATGGCTTACAGATAATGAAAACCCAAAATTAGAACATCACGTAAGACCATGTACCTGATGCACCTGGTGAGGACACCTGCACTGTCCCAGCTGTTGGGATGACAGCATGGCTGCTGAGGGCCACGTGATCAGTGTGTGTGATTTTAGGGCCATCTATCTTAGAGCCACCAAAATCCTAGGTCCGGCCCTGGGGCCAGTAAGTGTCCTCAACGAGTTCCAAGTAAAGGGGATATGTACGTGCGTGCGTGTGCGTGTGTGCGTGAATCCACTAAGATCTGATTTCACAAGCGTGTCTGTCGTAAGCATCTGGGCTTCAGCAGCCGAGCCCTAAGTGACGTCATTACCATGGAGCAGAGTTAGTCAGAACTCTTTCCGCAGAGCTTTATGCAGATCGAACAGGAGCCGTCACACGGACCCGTCACCCCCTGGCTCCGGCTCCTCTATTACTATGAAAATGAGTCATTACAGTCCCCGCCCCTTCCGTCCTCTGGGACTCAGCAAACTCATAAAAGTGGACGCGGTCTGCTTTGCGGAAAAGACGAGCCCGAGTCAGAGCCGGAGCACAAGTGGCACCATGGACGTTTGCATATTGGCGCTGTTTGCACTTCTCTCCTCCCTCAGCGGCGCGCTGGCGCTGGCGCCCCAAGGTAAGAGAGCGCGTCCCTGATCAGGCGCTAACGACTGCTGTGCGTCATTTTACGCACAGAGTCGAACGGCAGCTTTGGCGCAGCTTTGCGCACCTCCTCATATTTCCTCGTGTTCTTTCAGGCGTTTGTCTCCTTCAAGTGGACGAGGGGCCCTGCAGGGGCCAAATTGAGCGCTACCACTACAACACCATCACCCAGAAGTGCGAGATCTTCTACTACGGCGGCTGCCAGGGCAACGGCAACAACTTCGGGAGTTACCAGGAGTGCCAGAAGACATGTTTCAGGATCCCAAGTATGTTCTCACGGGGGGGGGGGGGGCTGAATGTGTGCGCACATGCCTGTGCTTCTTCACTCCTTCACTCATCTTCTAACGCCGATCTCACGGGGGGGGGGGGAGCTGAATGTGTGCGCACATGCCTGTGCTTCTTCACTCCTTCACTCATCTTCTAACGCCGAGTCGTGGTCCTTCCTCAGAGGTTCCGCAGGTCTGCCGCTTTCCCAAAGACGAAGGGCCGTGCCGTGCCATGCTGAAGCGCTCCTTCTTCAACATGACCAGCATGCAGTGCGAGACCTTCCATTACGGCGGCTGCCGCGGGAACTCAAACCGCTTCCAGGACCACGCCAGTTGCATGGAGTACTGCAGCCCGCAAAAGAGTGAGTACAGCCTGTACTGCGTGGTCCCCAGGCCTTTGTGTTAGTGGGTTTTTCCTCAAACGCAATCGTTGTGGTTCCCCAGCCGTGCCCGTGCTCTGCCTCGACCCACTGGACCGAGGCAAGTGCTCCGCCTCCATACCGCGGTTCTACTACAACGCCGCCAGCAAGATGTGCGAGGAGTTCAGCTACTCCGGCTGCGGCGGCACCAGCAACAACTTTGTCTCCAGGCAGAGCTGCATGGACGTGTGCGTCAAAGGTGTGTGAGCGCACGTGCGGTAACAAACAGGAAGTAAACAAGCATCAGAGTCAGAGGGCGTCATGCTGATCAGCTGTCAAACGCCTTTTATGTTCCAGCAGCGAAGAAGCACACGGGCCAAAGGCAAGTTCGCCGCATGAGACGGAGAAGAAAACACTCATCGCTCATGCACGTGTAGGCGTGTGACACGACGGAATCCACCCAGCGTCGAACTGACTGGGCCAAAAACGACAGATGGCATTTGCTGCGATCAGAAGACGCCTGTTGTATTTGTAGGATTGTATATTATTGGTGACACTTGCTACTACTGCACTAGTGTTTTGATACTGTATGTATTTAACGTTTCGTATAAGTAATACATCATGATTCATGACCTGCTGCTGGTGTCAGGAAACATCTGTTACTTCAACGTGTGTACTCTGCAACTTCTTAAACTGCATTTCTGCAAAATACATTTTATATTTTGATTAAAAAAAAACAAAACAACTGTAACTAGCTGTAGCCTTTCTTCCTTCACGCGCTGCCGATCGGTCCCGCCTCCAGGCGTACAGGAGCCACGCCCACCGTGGCGGGGAAATGAGCCTGGAGCCGCTGACTTGGGGTCAGCGTTTGAGTTTCCTGCTCAGTATTCACACATTATAAACTTGATGTACTGCAAAAGAAACTGTGTGTAACCCCTCCCATGGCTTTTAATTCCAAAGTGCCCCCCGTCTGACTGCCTCACATCTGCTTTGCTCAGTTCAAGCACTGTGTGAGTTCTTTTCCTTTTTTCTTTTTTCCAGCGATAAATATTTATAGAAGATATTAAAGGAAGCTGCTCTGCCATCTGCCTCTGCTATAAATAGCAGGAAAAGGTAATAGATCTGCACAGGGCAGAGCTAAGTCCTCTGTTAGGAGGCAATGAGGGAGAGGACGCTCCAGAATCTCTCAAACCATGATCGAAATTTAGCCTGAGTCGTTTCAGCTTGTTTCCACTTCCCGCACCTTTGAATCGATCAAGATTAAGAAGAGAGAGAGAGTGTGTGTTGAATGTGAATCAGGAAAAAGCACCACGCTGCCGTCATGACACTAAACAACATAAACAACATGTACAGCATTAGATAAAAGAAGAATCATACGTGACATATATCTATGCATCGGGTTAGGGCGTGTAGTAATAACATAACCACTGGCAGTTATGGGCTATTCCTCCTTGGGTGGAAACCTTCTGTTAGTGGGTGTGCCCCCCCCACGCCTAACCACTCCCTCTTTCTCCGGCCTTCGTGGGACAGGTGAGAGTGTTCTGTTTCATGGTTGAGCCAGAACATTACGTGTAAACGACTCATTTGTTCACAGCGACATCACTTGGCAGAGGGAAGCGAACACACCCAGTGGTTAACGTTTAATTACAGCAGCTGCGCTAACGAGAGGCGGGACATTCTGCGGCACGTGACGCCCGGCGACGCGGCCTCGCTCTCGCTGCTGATGGCGTTCACATTGAGGCTCTGATGGTTCCTCCCGTCTAATCACGTCTTATCAGAGGATTCTTGATCTGAAGCAGAACTACTGATCTAAGGTTTAACATGACAACAAATGATGAGAACATGCTGCCTCACTGGAGGAGAGGGAAGGAGGCAGCACCCCGGACGCCCCCTGGTGGCGGAGTCACGTACTCACACTCCAGTATCAAATAAGCCAATTGGTCTTGTCTTTTCATGGCTAATTAAATGTTTATCAGGCACCGAGCGGTTCCTGGCGATGACAGCACAAACAGCTCTGGCTGCTGAACAGCAGAAGCTTTACAAGTGGCTTCCTCACTTCCTGCGTTGGCTCAGAACCCCGTTTGGTTCCTGACGGCGGTTAGAGACGAACAGAAAATGCAAATGAGAACATGAGAGGGAAACCACATCGAGTTTTTTCCAATCAGCCTAGTTCAAGGCTTCAGCTTCCCCAAAGACACCCAGAGGAAATAAACAGAGCAGATAAATCTGAAGGGTTGTTAATGGACCCGACCACGGCTCGACCACGTGCTTTGTTTAAAACTGTAGCCTGAACGTGTGAGGCGGCCCCTGCCCTCACGTGACATCACAGTTTCTCCATCATCATGCAGACTGACGTGTGATTCTCTGGAAGAGGCCAACGGCAGATGAATCCGCCACCGTCCTGCACGAGTCCTCCGGTGGATCATGGCTCCCGCAGCCAGCTCCTGAAGTCCAAATGTAATTTCACCCTGCCCTGGCTGCGGCAGCGGTGCAGTAATTGATTTTGGAGCTGAATACTAATTCCCACAGTTTCTGTGGCGGAGGACGGCTCGGGGAATACAAACAGTCCCCGGACCTGCACCGACAGTGGGGGGCTTTTGTTGGTAGCGGCAGTGAGTAAACCCACAGCGTTCGCCCTCCTCTCCTCTCCCCGTGGAACACAGGCGCCTGTTTCCCCCGCAGCCAGGTGATGACCGCCTCCTCTTCTGGGGAGCGCGAACACAAAGTGAAATCAATAGAAACAGACGTTTCGTGAGCCGGGGCCTCTTCTCGCCGCTCTTCTCGCCGCACGCTTTAATGGTGCTTCATACGCAGCTCCTGCTCGGCAGCTCTCAGACGACCATCTCTCATCGAGGGAGGCTGAGCCCTGACGCGTGAGCCCGGACTCTTACGTGACGCTATTTAACAGCAAGCAGAGCCAGGACCTGTGGTGACCACGTTCCCTCCCTGACGTCCTGTTCAACGCGTCAGAGCTGGCAGCTGCCACGGCGTCTTCTCCAGCTTTGACCACGCATCCCTCTGGCCCAGCGCTCCACCGACCATCATCACGGAGTTCCTCCTACCCACAATGCCAAGTGCTGACAGCTTCACCGAGCGGCGAGGCCAAGGCGCTAAAAGCTGCAGTTCACCACGTGGCCACTGGAGGCTCCAAGAACTCGGCAGTTCAAAGCCTCTTCTTCCGTCTTCAGGAACCCACGGATGACGTCATGGACGCCGCGTCCATCTTTCCATACAGTCCATGCCTGTGACATGTTGGGAGCGGTTGTGGGGATAAAATAATTGAAGAGCCCAAATCTCTGAGCAAACAATACGTTGATGTACATCCGGTTAATCTGCTCAACCTATGTGAGCACACACACGCCGTTGTTTTCATCACAGGAGCATGACTCACAGTCCACCGGCGTCCGTCTCCTGGGGCCAGCGCTGTCTTCTTTTTGCAGATCTCCCGGCTTTAACGATGACAGGCTCATCACGTCTGTCAGCGCCACGATGCGCCGCGAATATGCAGCTGCATGTCCCGCCACCGCCTCGCCGTTGGGATTTAAATCTATGAAATTACCGTGTTTCTAAAACAACCACTATCCAGGAAGCGCTTTAAACTCTTGTCAGTTTGTTCTCACACAGATGCAGATGCTCGTCATCCTGCCTGAACCGGGGAACGTTCATTTACATTTCACCTTTCTTGAAGTTGAACTTTTCCAAGCGACTTTCACAAAGGTCAGATTGTGAAGGCCTCGTGGAGCCTTCCCACAATGCAGCAGTTACTGAGCCCGGGGACAGGGTCACGACCTCAGAGCAAAGGCTGGCCGGAGTTCTGTCGAACGCGTTTCTGAAATGTGATTTCTTTTCTAGCAGCGCTGTGCAGCGTGGAGCAAAGCCTGCTGGGAAACTTTGAGCGGAACGAGCTCCGCCCACAGCACATAAAGATGGACGACATGTGGTCAGAACCCTGCCTGGTGCGTTCAAGTGCTCATTCTTCAGGAGGAGTCCCGGTTCAGACCCTCGTCAGACGCTGGTGCCACGCTGACCTGTGATTGGCTGACTGGCTGTCCATTGGGAGGAGGTGGAGACAGGCTGTCCATCCTTAGACTGCCGCCACCTGAGGGACCACGTGGACACGGGTCAGATCTGCTTTGGCACGACCCCCTGGACGTGGACAGAGTCCTGCCGGGGCTCGACCTCATGTCCAACTGACAGCAGACATGCTCTGGTCTCATGTCAACCAGGTCGTTTTAAAGTCACCGTCCCCTGTGTCCCAGTGTCCAGAGGCGCGTCCACGCCAGCGCGCACGGACGCGCAGCAGCAGCAGCATCAGCTGCGTGTGTCTTTAACGCACAGACACGGAGACACGGCGAGGAGGAGCTCCAGCGACACGCGCCCGCGCACGGGGAGGCTGTCAGACGCGCCGTGGATTACCGGGCGGCCAGTCCACTGTCCCCGCTCAGAGCGGCCGCGGACCGGCGCCCCGAGCCCCGCGCCCCGCCGGTCATCGGTCCGTCTCATCGCGCCGGAGCCCGACACCTGGGCGCGTGCGTCACCGCCCCAGCAGCATTTGGTCGTTTTATTTTTTAATGTGGACGAGAAAAAGTTTATTTTTATTCTTGTTATTTTCTAATGTATTTGCGGCCGCTGCGCTAAAGCGGTGCGGCTCCGCAGCCAGGGAGCAACATCAGGCTGCAGCTCAGGTAAGATCCCTCATTCTGTTCCACTCCCGCGTGCTCGTGACTGGTGGCGCAACCTAAAGCGGAATTTCTCTTTTCTTCCCCTCGTGCTCCAAATTGATTAACAGCCCATTATGGCGCGAGTTTAGCCGCAGATTGTTGGGCTGTGAGTCACGCTGCGCTGCGCTATTTGTGCGGTTAGAAAGCTGAAGGAGAGGGAGCGCGTGCGTGCTGCGACCAGAGAAATTGTGATTCTGTGCTTTCTGTTGGTTTCCTTCTGGAGGCAACCTTTGTAAATATTTGATAGCGGTGAACGTGACAGGCAGCGGAACAGCGCATTTTTAATAGCGGAGAAAAAGCTGCAAACTTAGATGTGGAGGATGTGCCATCAGCAGCCAGGCTGAGGAGGAGGACCATGGTTCCATCCCATGTCCCTCAGCCTAACGAACCCGAACCACAGTTCGTTTAAACCCTAACCCTAACCAGGGGCTCAGAGACCACGAGTTGCGTCACTGGGACCAGGGTTAGGACCGGGTTTTTGGTCCCTATGAGGTCCACTGATCCTGACACGATCGATGTTTGTGCTGGAATACGTCCTGAAGAGGATGCAAAACAAGTATGCACACACACACACACACACACACAGGGTGTGTTGCTCCTGCTTCTCCTCAGAGCACAGGACAGGAACGGAGAGACATCTGTTCCATTCCCAGTGACAAATATAATTTTACAAGCCAGTAAACACACACACGCACACACACACACACACACACACACACACACACAATGCACTAAAGTAGTCATTGTGTGTGTGTCAGATGAAAGGTCAGCGTGTGTGACCTCTGGGTTGCTGTGTTCACCAGCGGCCTCACTGCAGACGGGGCTGATGCTCTGCTGACTCTCGAGTGCGAGTTTTATTTTCACTCCAGAGCTTCTGTCCGCTGCATTCAGGCGTTCTCGCCCTCGTTCGTATTATCGATCTCATTAGAATATTCACGGAGGAGGGGGCAGACACGCATTCCTCCACGGAGCCACTGGACCACAGGGCGGAAATGAAACCCGCCAAAAACTGCTGAACGCCGCCTGCATCACTTCGCCGGCGGAGCGGAGACAGAAGATGTCTGCGGCTGGACTGGGATTCCTTTGTGTTTACATCAGTGTGTTCAGAGTAATGGCTCGTGTCATCCAGGGTTTTATCAGAGAGCAGCAGACGCTCAGAGGAAGACGGTGGGGATAACACACGCTCAGACAGGTGAGCGCGTGAGCGCGCACGTGGCAAATTCACCAGACAGAGGAAGAGGAGGGCCTGTGTGTGTGTGTGTCAGAGAGCTTTTTAAAAGCTTTTATGTCCAGATGGAACACGGTGCTTTACTTTGTGTTGGACAACAATACTCGTGTAGTTGTGTCGTGCTGCTCGCACTGGAACACACTGTTTACACAACGACACAAGCTCTCTCTCTCTCTCGTGCACGCGCTGCGCAAGACTTAACTTACCTCTAACCTTCGAGTGTCTCCGTCTAATGATGGACATTATGAAAATAGCTTTTTTCACCATAGGAATAAATGAAGTTCATAATGGACACACACAGTCATGTAAGGGAGAGCCATCGCTCGTCAGTATCCTCAGCTCTTGTTGTTATTCCTCAGGACCAATCAAGCAAATGCTCCATGTTTTATTCATCCCAGCCAATGTCGCCTGCTTTTTCCCTTCTGAGCGTCGCAATCGATCGAACTCATCCCTCCGCTTAACGTGACTCCGGTCGGAAGTCGTCCCCATGGATACGCGTCCATCCTCGACCCCACGTGGACGTGCTCGCCAGGCCGCGAGGCGTCGGTTTCGATGGAAGACGCGAGCGGTGTAACGGGTCAGAGGAGGCGATGACTCCTGAGGTGCACGTGAACTCTGTTCAGGTAAATTCTCCCGTTCCTGGCGGTTGTAAAACTTAATGTCACAGTCACGCGTGTTATCTCTGCTCAGCTGGGCGCGGGAACATTTGCATGATGGGGGGGGCTGAAACGCCAACGTCTCTATTTCAGCTGCGTTAATAAAACTCGGGCCTTCGTCAGTGAATCTGAGCAGCTGCGGTCGCGTCATTTATTTACCTAAAGAACGTAGCTGATGGTGGAGGGATGGGTCATGGTGAAGCTAACAGACGACAGTGGATGGATCAAACTGGGCGGCACAAAGGATCCAATCATCGCTGGAATAATTTCCACAGAAACGTCCCTCATCTCCTTTTTTTTTCCTAATGATGCCGCTGGCGTCCAGGCTCCAGCTTCTCTCCCTCTGCTCTTTATTATCTTTACTGCCGTCCATTCAGTGCTCTTTGCTCTGTCTGTCCTCTCACTTTTTGTCCTTCACTGTTAATTGCATTCACAGTGTCTCCTGTCTTCTGCCCCCCCCGCGTCCACCTTCTCTTTTAACCTTGTCCCCCCGGTGTTTGGATCAAAGACACTTCCTGTGGTTTTGTCGACTCCTGAAAGCTTTCTGTTGCTACGAGACTCTCACATGGGGGGGGGGGGTCTGATGCCGCTGTCTGCTGGCGTGCCTGCGCTCTGTCAGGACGGCGGCGTCGATAGCCATCTCTTTTAATGAAGAGAACTCGTGTTTGACACGGAACGGACGTCCTGCGTCAACGCCAACGTGAAAAGGTCGCGAAAGCGATGAGTTGACGTTTTGCCAGCGGTGAGACTCATCCAGTCCCTCCGCTTGTCCAACCTGCTGGCTCGGCCCAAAAGGAGAGGAGAGGAGGAACCCGCTGAGCTGCGTGCGTGCACCTGCACCTCCTCTGCCCAGACGGAGGGGCGCTGTGCTTTCCCACAGGCCTCGGCTGCAGCGTGAGACTAAAGGCGAAGTGGACTCTACGGAGAAGCTGATTTATTATTGTCTGATCTGTTTTAATTCTGACTGATGGTGGAAATATTACGTAACACTTCTGGGGTGAAATAATGAATGAGTCTGGAGGATTTGTTACTGGCCGCCGTCACACGTCTTTGTTCAGAAGAATAAAAGCTATTTAATGTGGAAAGAAGAGAGAGGCTGAGAGGGGGAGGCTCCTCCCTCACGCTGGTGATTGAGAGCAGAGGAATGCGCACGTGCGTGAATTCTTCTTGATGCCGCGGGAAGTGAAAAAGCTTAAGGTTATCTTAAAGACGTGAGTTACGGCCTGCAGGCGGAGGAGGGGAACGCAGAGCGCCACGCAGTCGCCGTGACGACAGCCTGAGCTCGGCCGTCTGAAGTCGGTGTTTGTTTTTATGCAAAGCTGATTTCTGCCTTTTATTTTTATTTCAAAGGGGAAAGAAAAGCAAACTCTGAAGAAGAAAGAGTTCAGGAATCAGATCTTGTGCTTTTGAAAATGATCCTTTATGAGCTGGAACAATGGAACTCAGAAAAAAAAAGAAGCGCAGTGAGTATTTAGGGTTATTTTCCACCATCAGAGTGTTCTGCTGAATATATGAATATCTGTTTGAAGTCATTTGAGCCACAGTAAATCTCCCATGAAAGTCAAATCTTTTCCAAAACTATGAATGTGTTGGTGATGTGAGCTCGGCCTCAGCACAGCGCTGCAGGAACTGCTCGTCAGTCACTGGCTGTAATTCATGACAGCACTGCCGTTAATTCAATCCCACAACTAAAGTGATTTATTAAGCACTTACACGTTACCAAATCTAATCGGTAGTCTCACAGGGAAATTTCAGCAAATACTATAATTTTAAAATGATTCCCAATAATAATACAAATAATAACACGAGTCAAGTGTGAATCATGGCTGCTGGAAAGTACCCAGTGAAACTGGACTAAATCCTGTAAACATTCTCTAGTCCACACATGTTGAGCCTATGTTGTTTTTTTGTACAACCTCCCACTGGCATTCATCTCCATCTCCGACACGGAGGGCTCTTGTTGTTTATAGAAAACAAAACAAAAACCAAATTTGATGTCGTACTTGATTGTTCCGTTTGTTACTGTATCAAAAGAATTTCCCCTCGGGGATGAATAAAAGTACTTTCTATTCTACACAAATTCAAAAACACTCTTCTTCTTACATGCACATGCAGTGAGCGTGATATATTAATATCTAGAAAGGTCCTGTCCAGGTCACGGGTGGCAGGAGCGGTCAGTGAATTAACCGCTGGATTCATTGGGTCACGTCTCAAACCGCTGAGACTTGACGCTGATGGAGCTAATGGGTCATTACGAGTCCCACTGCGACGGCAACAGCGCACGGATCGTGCGCGTCCGTCCACTGATGAGTTAATAGCGCAGCAATTTGCGGTGCACTCTGCCGCCCAGACCGAGGCCGGGAGCGCGGCCCAGAGGACGGTAATGGAGACGGGAGGCAGAAACGCTGTTCACCTCTGAGAATATTTCACTTTGGAGATTGAGCGCGAACACGTGTTCCGTCCGTGGCGAGTCCACAAACTGTGAACTCGACTGCGCCAGCGAGAGACAGCGAGGACGATTAAAACACATCCCCTTGCATTTTTCAGACAGAGAATATCAAAGGCAGGAGTCTGTTGGCCCCACGGTGCCCTGTTTAGCCCAGCCTGGTACTGCTCACGTACTTTCTACTGCATGGGAATGAGTCTGGATGCAGTACATCTACTCTATATCCATCACTCTGACGCAGTAATGCTCGGATCCCGTCTGTGCACGCGCACGCAGATATTTTCCAAGCGGCGGGGAACTCGCTCCTCATCTGGCAACATCTGGTCCTCGATCCTCCCGACAGCTCGTTCTCCCTTCACTTGGTCACGTGCTCCAAAGTTGGTCTCCTGTATGTTTGGGTCGAGGACACAACGTGGACACCTGGACACACAGCGCCGTGGTTCAGGCCCTTCAGAGGCCACGCTGTGGGAAAGATAAGGATGAGGCAGGTTTGTGGGGGGGGGGTCTGTCCAGGTGATTCATGTGTGTGTGTGTGTGTGGATTAAGTTGCTCTGTCTGTGCTTAACAATACGCAGGAAGAAAAATGCTTCAGACATCTGCTCTGGTCTTCAGCAGATTATTATTCTTTGGCTAAAAATAAGGCAGACTGTTTGAAGAGAGGACAGCTGACGTCCTAACGACTCATCCTCTTGACAAATTCAGATTTCAACAGTTCCTGAACAACTTTTAGAATTGAACACACACACCTCAGCAAATGCAGCAGTGTGTGACTAAAAATAGACGACAGAGAGCGATTGAGACTTAAATAGCGCTCACACACACAGGAGAAGAAGAAGAAAGGCTTAACAGACAGCACATGGGCTGAAACGCTCTCAGGCTTCATGGAAACGTGTTTCCAGAAGTGATGAAAGGTCACAGGCGTGCGCTCTGCTCAGCTGACCGAGCGCCGCCTCCTGCTGGGCCTGGGCTCGGACTGATAGTGGCCAGCCTCGTCCTCCGTTCACGGCCCCATGAGCCTTTGCTCTCTGGCGCTTTTTGAACTGTCTTGTTTGAGATTGAGATTGAGCAGCGGGATTAAGTGGGATCTCCGCCCCCTGGGGCCGCGGTCCAGGGGGGCTCATGGTTTATCTTTGATTTGTGGACCCTCTGCTCTGCCTGTGCTGTCACATTGTTTAACCCTGCTTTTATGTGGTCGTGCCTTCGATCTGATGCTTTAACGTCAAGATAAAAACCTTTGATCGCGTTTACGTGGGGTCAGAAAAGGGGGGGGGGGTGATAGATGGATGACTTCACAGACTGAAACCCTCAGTTCTTTAAAAACAAAAATCTACATTTGTAAACTTTATAGCCGTTCATCGTCCAAGTGTATTCAGTTCACCCAGTTAAAACTGCAGTTATACTGCCAGGAATTACTTCTTGTTCTCAGCCCCCACGGGGGGGGGGGGTCGCTAGAAGCGATGTCTCCTGCTGTCAGTGATCGTGAACAAGGAAGGGAGACGAAGGACAGGGGACGGGGACGTTGAGGAAAAAGGGGGAGTCAATAACTTATAGACAAGAATAAGCGGGACGCTGTCAAACTTCTAAATACAGAAACTAAGAGTGCTCTGCCAGAACAAACATCTGTTTGGCGTCAGAATAAATTCAATAGTGAGATAAGAAATCACACTGTCACAGAAGAGCAAGAAAACCCACTGTTCAAGCCTCGACACACACGTCACACACACTGCTGATGGAAGGTGTGTGTGGGCAGCACAGCTCCCACTGAAGTCATTCATTAAAAATAATGACCTCATTGTCATGAAAATGTCTTCAATCAATCTGATTTCATGACGGTGAATAAAGTCAAAGTGAAGATGCTGAGGGTGTGATCTGGGACATTCCACAGTCTGAGTGCTGTCCTCTGTCGTCTCTGCTGGGCCCTGCTTCACGGCCTCAGTGTTCATGTCACAGTGGACCTAATGGGCCTAGAATGCCCTATGTTTAGAGACCCCCCCATACGGCCCATCTTTTATTCATGCATGGAGAGTGTTTTCTAGTGTTTGAGCGTTTCAAGCTTCACTGCACACGCCGTGAGTCCTTAAATGTCCCAACTGTCCGTCCGTGGCTGCACCGCATTGTCTCCCTTCGTCCACGTCTCCTGGCAGCTCTTCCTCCTCCATAAATATTTGTATTTTGCAGTAAGAAGGCGTCTGGCAGCAGCACTGTCTAATCTTCCAGACAATATCCCAATATTTCACTTGTCAGACACACGCACGTGCTCACGTGCACGCCCAGACGCCGTCAGCGGCTCGTCTATTACAGACCGGCTCCTCCCCTCGACCCTTTCAGGATCCATACTTTGTGTTAAGTTTGTTTTGGTCTCTGAGCAGAAGTTGTGTACTTCTTCACGCCGTCTCTACTCTGTTGATCCTTCCAGTCGGAGGCAGTGTTGAATTTCAAAGGCTCCGGCAAAGAGGAGAAATGTCTTCTCAGACGTCTGCAAATGTTCGTTCATTGTCAGAATGATGCTAAGTAGGCGAGCGTCCTCACAGCCAAGACCAACAGCATCACTCCTGCTGCGCTGCTGTGGGTCGTCCTAACGAGTCAGCACGCCAATGCAAACGCCAGAGAGACCCCCCCCCCCCCCCTCAGTCTGCAAACTTGACCCCCCCCCCCCCCATCAGTCTGCAAACTTGTCCTCGCTCAGTGTTTTCACACTGATGAACGTCTTCTCCGGAGACACTCTTGTTTCCTGAGTGTGAACCCGGCGCTCTCGTCTCCCTCGCCACAGGTCTGCCTGCGAGAGGACGGGATGAAGCTGGCGAGCTCCCTGTGGACGCTGTGGCTTCTCCTGGTGGTAAGCTCTCGTTTCTCATTTTGTCTGAGCGCACGATTCTGTTTTCGTTAACTCAACGTTCAGGCTCATTCCGGTTTAGAATGAGCTCAGCGTGGTGGTGGGCGTTTCACATTGTTATTACGATTCATGACGTAATGATCAGGTCATGTTCAATCTGAACACACGCTGTAACTGAGCTTATCGTTGCTCATCATCTGATGCTGTTGATTATAATGCACATGGTGTTTGTTGACAAATAATCACCTGCTATTAAGATAGACAATCGGGAATGGGTCCACTGTCCTTCAGTGTTAGGGAGCGTTCCCCATCCAGCCCATCCGATGACACTGGTGGTGGCCTGGTGGTCGTATGTATGACGTCATTTACTTCAATGTTTGGAGTGACATCATATGTACGGCTGCTAAACTGCTACATGGCACAGCGGTGCATGCGTTGATCACACAGGTACGTATGATCGCTCAGTTTCAAAGAGGCCAAGACGGGAGGAGCATGGAGCGTTTTGAGAGCAGTGGAAGCAAAATGGGCTCTCTGTCACGTCAGAGCATTTCCCTGAAGCCACCCGCCGAGCAAGAAGACGGAGGCTTCTTCTGTGGCCCCCGGACGCTCTGTCATGACGATGTGAACGCTCCATCACGCTCACTGTGGTGTTTGGATGCTCAGCCTCGTGCACACTTTGGAACGGAAACGCTAAATGGGACTTTTTAAGTGCAGGGGCGTTTAGATCAGAGCAGAGACTTTGCTCACTGCTGCTGTCGTCTCCACAGCACAGGGCGGCAGCAGACCCGTCGCTGACGGCGAGCCAGGGTCAACGCCGATGTCTTCAGCTGGCCAACAAAGACGTCCAAGACAACAGAACTGGTGAGAAGTAATTTGACTTGAGTCTCATCTGAGGCAAGACATTGGGACAAAATGAGGGTGTTGTTGTTGTCAGAGGCTGCAGGGCTTTTAGAGGAGATCATCAGGGCTGGACACGTGCTCAACCAGTCTGTCTTTGTCTCTGGAGGCACGTTCTGTGGACGTACATGGGACGGCTTGTTGTGCTGGGGCCAGACACCAGCTGGGACGTCTGTAACACAAAACTGTCCAGATCGTCCTGACCTGGACCCGACGGGTAAGAACAGTCTCACACTTCATCCACAGAGAGCAGCTGAGCGCTGGTTTCCCAGAGTTCAACAGGCAACGCAAGGAAGTACAACCATCGTGAATCCTACCACAAACAAAGAGACAACGCAGTAGACCAAGAAACAAAATGAATGATGAATTAAAGATAATAATTGTGATGAAAGAGTACAGTCCGATGTCATAAAAATAGAACAAATTCTGACTCAACTACAGCTAAAGAAGATGAAAATAAATAATTAGAACCAGCACATAAAAACAGATGATGTCAAATGAAGATTAAGACACATACATGTGAATAGTACTAAGATGAATAAAATACTGCCACCTCTGAGTGGGTCTCTGAGCTTTTCATGAAGCCAGCACAGAGGAGGGCGGGGCTCAGGACAGACGCAGCAAAGAAAGGAGGGATCATACAGAAGAGAGGAACGTCAAACCCACAGAGATGCATGAGGAGACACAATATGAAGGTTCAGAACGCTGAGGCGACTGATCCGAGGCTTAAGGGGAGACGTGGCCGCTGTCGTCAGGAGCAACACGACCTCATTCTTTGCCCATTTGTGGACCTACAGTGCGTGTGGGTTCTAGGCCCAACAGTTTGGAGAGACCCCAAAAGTGTCGTCTGAAGACGCGTGCCAAGTGGAATCACTCCCAGCTGTAACGTTGTGTAGCGACTCCCAGGGCTACTGCACATAAACAAAGGCGGAGCCAAAGAACACAGATTCTCCACGGGACACGAGCCCCAGTCAAAACCAGCGGCTGCGCTCTGGATCATCTGTGATGGGTGGGTTTTTTTTTTCTTTGCCAGAAAAAGTGACTAAATATTGTGACAACCTGGGGAACTGGGTGAGCCAGACTGGGTCCACGTGCCGGCCTCATTCAACGGATGGAGCGCAGGTACTGGGACGCTGGGTTGGACAAGACAAGCCAGAGTTTGTTGGTTCTGCCATTTTCACAATGAGCTTCTCTCCTCCAAAGGAAACTCCCCGAGAGGCGACCGCCGCTGAAGCCGGCGACGTTCAGAAGAGGATCCTGCAGAACGAGAAGAAATGCTTCGAGAAAATGGAGCGAGACCCTGCCTACGACAAACCAGGTACTAACGCGACAAGCACGCTCTCGTTTTAGATCCAAACGTGGCCTCGTGCAAACGTTGTCTGTCCTGCCGCAGGTCTGTACTGTGGGCGGAGCTGGGACGGCTGGCTGTGCTGGAGCGACACTCCGGCGGGAAGCTACGCCTCCCAGCGCTGCCCCGACCATCTCCCCGGCTCAGACCCAGCAGGTGAGCGGAGGGGGGTCGTTCCCCGTTCATCCTGGGCTGAGACCATCTGAAGCCTCCATCTCCTCATTATTCTCTTCAGAATCGGTGCTGAGGTTCTGCAGAGAGGACGGCCAGTGGCTCCACCACCCGGACTCCAACAGGCCCTGGACCAACTACACGCTGTGTGCTGTCAGCAGCCGGGAGAGGCTGAAGGTCAAACACTGTTTACAAAACGCCCTCGGCCCGTAGAACAGGGAACGCACAGGGATCAGATGCACGTGTCACGGGGTCGCATGCAAAGCTTCACATGACGTGCTGACGTTAGCTATCGACCGCTTCACTGCATCATCCTGGCTCACGCTGACCGTCTGTGTGTGTGTGTGTGTGTCACTGAAATGAAGGTCGCTGCCCAGCTCTCCGGAGGCGGCGAGGACCCGCCCGCCGCCGAGGCCACGCTCGGCCCCACGGTCAACCCCGAGGAACAGGAGCTCGTGCGCAAGAAGATCCTGGACAGCCAGTACAAGTGCTTCGAGAAGATGAACCGGGATGCACCGTACAACAAGTCAGGTAGCAGCCGCACGGCAACCACACAACCACCACAGCCTCGGCCGGCTCGCTGGAACCTCACCCCCCCCCCCCCCCTGGTTTCAGGGTTGCCCCCCCTCTGGTTTCAGGGTTGCACTGCAGTCGTAACTGGGACGGCTGGCTGTGCTGGGGCGACACCCCGGCAGGAACGTACACGTCTCAGAACTGCCCCAATTATTTTGTGGATTTCGACCCCACAGGTGAGCAGGGCCGGGCCGAGTTAGAGCTAAACCCGCCCCTGAGCCTTCAGGATGAATTATTGGAAGCAAATGGTAGGGATGAGGAAGCCGTCACAGATATTTATCACTTAATTGTTGCTTGCAGAAAAGGCCACCAAGTACTGCGGGGAGGAGGGGCAGTGGTTCCGCCACCCGGACACCAACAGGACCTGGTCCAACTACACCCTGTGCAACGAGAACACCAAGGCCAAGCTGAAGGTGATCTATGGAGACAGGCTCAGAGCCTCTCCCATTACCCAGAATCCCCCTCGTGTTTGAGCTTAAACATTGTTATTTATCAAGTAATCACAGTTAGCTGGTGACTGCAGCTTGGACTTGGATTCGTTTGGTTTGAAGCTTTGCGTGTTCTCTGGTGACACGCTCTCGGGTCAAACTGTCCTTATAAACGCAGACGGAGGAGTCTCCTCCTCATCACCCCCCCCCTCTGGAACGGCCAGTTATAAATACCTGAGAGTTGTGAACTAAAGCTGAGAAGTTTCCGCCCTGGAACGTGTGTCCTGGCCAAACTGGGACGAGGACAGAAAGTCAGACGATCAGAGCCGGGGACGACACCTCATCAGAGGACAAAGCGTCTCAAAGGGAAATCACTCCTACTTCTGTAGCTCTTATTCATCTTTTTCAAATGGCGGTTCGACAATATCACCAGATTGATCTTGTCCATAATTTGATTTATGTCAAGGCAGCATCAGTTTATATTGTTGGTTTGTATGAAACACTGAATTTGTTTCGGTTCCGCTCTACTCCAAACACATCTGACCTACTTCCTGTCAAAACCACTGGCTCCAGTGTGACAGTGGGAGAGACAGACGTCGTGTGTTCTTCTGTACTGAGCCTTTTATTCTGCACATTTCTTAGCCCTGAAAAACATATGATTGTTGGTGTTGTTGTTGTTGTTTTGCAGTCGGCCTACATTCTATTTTACATGGCAATCGTGGGCCACGCTTTATCCATCGCCTCGCTGCTCATCTCCCTGGCCATCTTCTTCTACTTCAGGTAACGGACACCGACACTGGTTCCAGTCAGACGCCAACTGGCTTCACCAGAGCGGCCTCCACATGATCTACCCGTCACTCACTTCATGCCGCCTTGGTTTGATTTCGTGGGTGTTTCTCGGCAGGTGACGTCTTCCTGATCAGAACCTGTTTAAACCAGCGTACGGCGTGACAGCAGCGTTAATTAAATACAGCCAGCTAATCTCTCTGGAATCTGGGAATGAAAGAGATAAGACTTCTTTCCACTGCACCCGTGTTTCTTTGTTCATGATACACTGAGGTAAAAAAATAACAAAGTGAAGCCTCAAGGGCAAAAAACAGCCGTTGTGGAGCGATGAGTTACTTTGCTGACCTCTTCCTCGCCGTGCTGCGTGCTTCTTAAACACTCGTAAATCCAGAGGCCATGTTCCGGGCAGGTGCATCAGCACCCCCCCCGCTGGGAGAGAAATGTTTTACAAAGCTACACAACAAATATTCCCAGTTCATCAAGAGAAATTAAGCTCTCAATAAATCAAGTGGAAACGTTACTGGCGGTTCTTCCTTTGTGTTCGTAGCCAGGAACACTTAAAATATTGGAGGCTTAATGTTTCTTACAAGATCCAGATGTGAATCCTGCTGTGGTATGTGGACCCGACATCACAACTGTCAAGATAAATTTACTCCGGGATGGCGGGGAACAGGAGCCGATCCGACGCCGTCTGACCGACCCGCGTGATGACGCCTTCTTTCTGCTCGCTCTCAGCGTCCCCAGGAAATAAAGATCTCCTGTACGACTCAGCAAACACACGCTGGCCACGAGTCATATTTATACGTCTGCTTCAACGCTCAGCTGATTTCTGCCCTCACATTAAACCACGACAGCACAAACGGTTGTTTTCACTTTGCCTGTCGAGCTTTTCATTGTGCGATTGGAAGGTAACGAGGCGGCGCCCTCGGGAGCCATGATGCATTTAGCAGCTGTCCCTCTCCAGAGACACTGTGAGATTCTGACGTGTTGGAGTAATGGCTGTGTCCCCGCAGGAGTCTGAGCTGCCAGAGGATCACCCTGCACAAGAACCTCTTCTGCTCCTACGTGCTCAACTCGGCCCTGACCATCATCTACCTGGTGGCGGTGGTCAACAATCCTGAAGTGGTGGGCAGGAACCCGGTGAGTCTTATTCTAATCTGCACTTAAAGAAAAAAAACTTTCAGCCCTAAGTCTGAAAAGATGAAACAAATGACATGCGTTAATGTTTCCATGTGGCACAGAAGCACCCAGGTTCAAGTGTCTTCATATTTCAGCCACTGACCAGCTCTGGAATCCACTCAGGATTAGTTCCGCCCTCTTCAAATGAGATAGAAATGCATTCGCAATTCATGCAAAACCTAACAAAGAGACAGGCACCAAAAAAAGTTGAGTCAACTTCCTTTTTTTTTCTTTTTTAAATCCATTTGATTCGTGAAGCCAAGCGAAGGGAAACTACACTTTAATATTTGAAATATTCATCTGTCCGTGGGCTTTTGAAGCGTATGCTAATCAGCGCTGTGTGCTGGAGCCAGGCTGAAACCCAGAGGTCGTGATGAAGCGGCGATCAGGCCTGAGCAGAAATTCACGCTCTTCGAGAACCACTGCTTTTTGGAAAGCCAAACAACGAACGCCCGTTAACTCGGCGCGTCGTTATTGTAGCGTTTCTCCACCTCCATAAAAGGAGCGGATCTGTTCGCACGCAGCTTCCTGAGGTGTGACCTGACAGAGGACGAAAAGCAGATGATCGACGCGTGATGCAATAACAAGCAGTGCAGATGGGATTGTAGACGTTTCCCACAATCCCTTTAGCCTCGGTTTGCTCTGAGCCGGGGCGTTGTGAGAAACATCCAGGACGCAGCTGCGGTTAGCGTCCGTCTCCCGCTGCGTCTGGCTCGTCCCGACGGTCGTCTTTAGTCACGTCCCAATCATCGGGTACAAACTACATTTCCTGGGGGGGGCCTGAATAAGGGCTGACATTAAACCTGCTGGTTGTCTGTCTGTCGTGTTAACAACGGCGGCGGCGAGCGGCGGCTCAGTGGAGCATCTGCTGCTGATGTCACGGTGACGTGACGGGGACTGACATGGAATCCTCTTCTGTTTGGCTGCAGGTCGGCTGCAAGGTGCTGCACTTCTTCCACATGTACATGCTGGGCTGCAACTACTTCTGGATGCTGTGTGAAGGCATCTACCTGCACACGCTCATCGTGGTGGCCGTGTTCGCCGAGGAGCAGCACCTGCACTGGTACTACCTCCTGGGCTGGGGTGAGTCACAGCCGGCACGCCGCCGCTTTATTGGCCCCTCCTCCTCAGGGCCGCCCACGTCCTGTCAAACAAGCAGCCGATGGTCATCGTTGAAGATGGGAGGACAACCTTCAGGCCACGTGTGTGTGTGTGTGTGTGTGTGTGGCTGAAGGGCCTTTATTTCCAGGGTTTGGTTTCTTCGTGTGGATTTTTCAGTGGGACCTTACTCAAGT
Organism: Pseudorhombus dupliciocellatus; assembly: GCA_016785235.1. NCBI lineage: Eukaryota > Metazoa > Chordata > Actinopteri > Pleuronectiformes > Paralichthyidae > Pseudorhombus > Pseudorhombus dupliciocellatus. The sequence goes on from JAFBJW010000110.1 coordinate 539,508, forward strand.
TTTACTGTTTGTAAAAGGTTGAAACAATAAAATGATTTAGTTTGTAGAAATGAGGAAGTGAGTGATTGCAGCCACATTCGTCATGAATCAGACGACGTGTTCTGAAGCTGTCTGTTTCCTGCCCAAGGCTTTCCACTGGTCCCCGCGTCCATCCACGCCGTGGCACGGAAAAAGTATTTTGACGACAAGTGAGTAATGTTCCAAAGACTTCTGCAAATAAACGGGAGACGTTTGTACGCGTGCTGGACGCGGCGGCGACTGAGAGCGTGCACGGCCGTACGTATGCATGTGTACTTTGGTGTTTTTCCCTCTGCAGCTGTTGGATGAGCGTGGAGACCCATCTGCTGTACGCGGTGCACGGCCCCATCGTGGCAGCGCTGCTGGTAGGTTCGTCTGCGACGTGCCCAACGCTTTACTGTGGATCAATGAAAATGTTCTTTAATTTGAAGTAAAATTGAACATTTAAAAAATTACATAAAATCAAGTCAAAATAAGACATAAGGTGCGGCGGCTGGAGGAGAGAAAAAAGAAGAGGAAAATATTTGAAAATATTTGAAAAGTGAAAAATGCTTGTTTTGTTTTTTTCTCTTTCAGGTCAACCTCTTCTTCTTACTGAACATCATCAGAGTGCTGGTGACAAAGCTGAGGGACACGCACCGGGCCGAGTCCAACATGTACATGAAAGCGGTGAGGGCCACCCTGATCCTCGTGCCCCTGCTGGGAATCCAGTTTGTCATTTTCCCCTGGAGGCCAGAGAACCGGCTGGCAGGGGAGGTCTACGAGTACATCATGCACATCCTCATGCACTACCAGGTGGGTGCTAAGCTGCAGGCAGCGTCAGACACGGGCCTCAGCGGTTTGAGGCACTTTGCATGTTTTGCCACAGCAGATAAACGCCGTCACTGGGCACGGTGGGAGCTCTGCTGAACCAGTTCTCAAAGAACTGGTCAGTCTCTCCATCGGTTTGATCCAACGAGCACTTCAGTAATGACGCGGCAGGCAGCCCGCTCTATTTATTCATTCATTCACAGAAATGACTGTGCTTTCTTTTTTCCAAGGGTTTACTGGTGGCAACAATCTTCTGCTTCTTCAACGGCGAGGTAAGCGCCCGACGCATTGAAATATTAATGTTACAGTGATTTCACTTTCCCATGATTCAATGTTCTGAAAGTAATTATTGAACTGGCTTTGTCCCAGAGATATAAAATCCATTTCCAAGGAGTGAATTATTTACACTGACAGCTGCTTCGAGATTGAGTGTCTAAATATAGTCACGTGAAAAAAGCCACAAACGGATAGAACACGTGCACCGAGTAAATAAACGAGTGGAAACACGTTCTCAGCAGGAAACCACCAAGTAAAGAAACGTTCCCCTTGATCAAAGAGTAATTAGTGATGAAAAACGCTGTTGGCTCGTCCTCCAGCGAGCGACTCGTGAGCTAGACCAGAGCCGATGGTCTTAAACACGGTTTTATTCTGTGACACAGCAAACTGATCTAATGACATCAAGGATGACACTAATTGTTCTAATGAGACAAAAGCTGCTGGAGAGCTGTTTGTCTCACTGACCTGGCGCCACAATGGAGCCACTGGAGAAACAAGGCAGGTCTGTGCAGTTTGGCCTTGAAATCAAAAACCAGGCCTGAACCCGTGGCCTGATTAACGGAGCTGAATTGGTCATTATGAGGGCGAAGCAAAGAGACCCTCTCATCTCCTCGTGACAGTGCGTGTGTGCGTGTGTGCCATGGAAGCAGGGCTCGCCCTTTAAGCTTACAGTGCACGCTGAGCATTGTTGATTCCCACATTGTCTCCATGGTTGAAGGAGACGCTGCCTGTGACCTATTTTCCAGGCCGCCCCGCAGCACGCTGCTCGCTCCTCCGTGCCAGACAGCTCATGCTGAGTGTTTAAATCCGAGCATCCCATGGAAATAACTCGGCGCCGTGTGCCTGAGCGCTGGCTGCAGCTGCAGGAGAATGAAAGATGCAGGGAAACAGCAGAGTGTCACTGAAAAGATTCATCTGAGCGGCGCTCTGCTTCGTAGAGGCCTGCAGCGTGAAAGCACCCGTCACACGACGAGAATCCTATTTATGTGCTTTGAGACGAGCGAAGGACGCTTGCAGACGGACGGAGGCTGATGGTTGTCCATTTCCAGCTGGACTTGGAAAGGACGTGTCTTCCTCCTCACCTGACGTGACCCTTCAGCTCTCAGAGAGGACGCTTTCCAACCACCGCGCGACCACTGGCTACTCACTGTGTGTGTGTGTGTGTGTGTGTGTGTGTGTGTGAGGGTCTGACCTGTGAAAACTAAAAACAGCTTGACGTCACTCAGTCATAAGCCACGCGTGGGTTTATTGCTCCGTGAGCATGTCCATCGACCTTTATGGAAAGAACGAAGAGAAAGACGTGACCATGGAAACAAGCCTGGCTCCACCCAGCAGTGGGGGGGGTTACTGAACGCCAGAAAGGAAAATAATGTGCAGGGAGGGATGTGACGGCCAATAAATAATACTCAGGTAACAGTAATGTTGGTTGCTATACCTATACTAATATAATAAAATAAAAAACACAAAACCCCATTAGGGAGTCAAATTGGAGGGCTGAGGACCGTAGGGGTTAAAGTTCACTCTGCTCCCAGGAGCAGTATCTGTCAGACTCCGCCCACCCTCAACTGTCCCCTGTCTGTGCACGTTGCCGTGCAGGTGCAAGCAGCTCTGAAGAGACAGTGGATGCAGTACAAGACCCAGTGGGGCCAGAGACGGAAGGACCACTGCTCCATGCGCTCCACCTCCTACACGGCCACCTCCATCACCGAGGTGCCCGCCTTGTACCACCACGACTGCAACAGCGAACACCTGAACGGGCGCCACGCCGACGACGCCGAGCTGGTGGCGCTGAAGTCGGGGGACACGTACGCGTGAGCCGCCGCGAGGACAGAGACTGCGGCGGGGGGGGGTCCCGCCATATCTCATTGTGAAAGGGTGACGTCACAGACGGAGCGATGACGGGGAGCGTCTGTGGCGTGACTCAGAGCCGGATGAATTCTGATGATGACGATGATGAAGGTGAAGGAGACCCCTTGCTAACCTCTCCCATACCAAAGGGGACTGTATGCTGGCCAGCTGTGAGGAGGTGTAGTACCCAGCAGTACTACTCTCCGGACCTGTGTACATAATGTACGTTGACCATGTTTTCTTTGGAGACGCGTCTCACTGTTACGAGAGGACGTCCTCTCTGTCTGGTGTCCGTCCTGTGACGCTGCGCTGCTTCGTTGTTTTGCAGTTGCTGTACGTGTTGATGCCGAACACACACACACACACACACACGGAGGTTAGCTCGGTGCACGGTGCCATCGGTTCTGTTTCAATTTACGCTCCATCGCCTTTTTGTCACGTTGGCGATGCCTTTAATCCGTCTCTGGTCGCTTCTTTCCCCTGTGCATATTTATTCATGGCGTTTGTAGCGTTTAGGCTGAGAGAGAGAAGAGCAGAGAGGAACACGACCGATTGGAGGATCCCAGCTAAGACTCCTGCATTTAAATGTGAATAGAAACTTTAACTCCTTTAGGAGACTCTACACACATCTTCAATCATTCATTCTAAAGCAGCCAGAGAGGAAGAGGAATAAATAGAGCCAACAGCAGATGAAGCCTCCAGCTGGCTCGGATTCAACTGTGCACTCTTTTTTTTTTTTTTTTCACACTAGCTGGAAAAAGGCTTAGACGCTCTAACCTTTGACACGGCATCAGACCTGAGGATGCCATCGACCTCACTGTTTAGGGTTCCTCCGGTTTAATGCATTCATTGAGCATTTCAAACGATTGAAACTCCGGTGTAATGATAATAATAATAATAATAATATTGCCTCTGTTCACCTCTGAATGAACAGCAGTTAGCGTGTAGCCTCTGGATCTGCTGCCGTGCACGAGTGACAATCACTGTGAGAGAGCGAAGGACCCCACCATGGGCAGATTGTAGTGCTTTATGCACAGTCATGTGATGTATTTATTTTGCTCTAGGGTTCACGCTGCTGACGTGTCGCGCGCTGCAGACACATCAGCACAGTCTGTATATTTTGTACGTCCATGTAAATACCAGCAGATACTGTGTACATAATAGAGTTTTTTGCACTGTGAAACTCTTTGACAGCTATTTTTGTTACATGTGTCGTTCCTTTGGGCTTGTGTTTGTCTCCTCCTCCCTCTCAGAACGGATTAAAAACAAAAAAAATGCATTTTGTAAAAGCCAAAGTGATTGGTGGTGGTTTTGTTTTTAGCTCAGGGATACGCAGATGAGAGGGCAATGAGAGGGGCGAGGGACGAGAGAGAGAGAGAGAGAGAGAGCAGAGCCTGAGAAAACTTGATTCTCTGCTGACTCAGCGTTCTCCTCGCCAACGCTTGCTGTCGGTGTTTCAGGGCTCAGGGGGTCTGTATAATCACTGCAGGGAAAACAAGGGGGGGGTGACTCGATTTACTCTCTTGCTTTGAGCCCCCCCCCCCCCCCCCCCCCCCCCCCCCCCCCCACCCCACACCCCGCCCCCCCCAAGGCGGTTATCTCACTACCAAGGCTGACTTGTCATGTATAGAAATACGTCCAGCCTTCTATAGGCAGACGCTGTATCATGTGTCATTTCAGGCTCGGCTGCGTCGCATCGTTCCGACGGTGGTCATGAGGTCACACGTGTATGGCTGCTCTTCCTTTGTTCACAGCATCGCACCTCAGCAGCTCTTCAGCGCTAAATGAGAAATGATTTGAGGGCTTGTCTTCAGTAGCGGCCTCCATCTGAGCTGAGGGACGGTCGGGTTAAGGGTTTCCTGTGTATTTTACTCGCCGTCTCCATCTGGGCATCAAAGACGTTTCAAGGTCGCTCGTCACGGCGGCGGTCAACGTGCTCTCCACTCCCACGCTGGGCCACGCTCGCGTCCACTCGTGCGTCGACCGTGCACTGAACCGTTCACCCAAGGCCTGGAGCGCGTTCAGCTCGCCGCTTTCACCCTCCCAGGTGTGAGAGCAGCTCATGCAGCTTCATATTAAAAAAATGTCTTTCCAAAGACGCTAATGAGGAGGAGGACTCCTGAGCTGTGTGTGTAGTATACTGTGAGACAGAGGAACCCCGGCTGCCTCCAACACAATAAATCAAACCACTGAAATCTCTCCACTGTCTCCAGGGACTGAACTAAACGAGAACATGCAGGGCTACAGTCATCATCATGATTCAGCCTGAAAGAGCAGCTTTAGTCGAATTAGTTCATGACTGACACATCGTCCCCAGAGACCATCACGTCATCACGTGCTGTGTTTTAAAGGTCTGGTCATTTTGTTCGCAAAGCCCAGAACAATCAAGATTCACTAATAATCATAATTGTTCGGGAAATATGCATCAGCCACGGGTGGAGTGGAAATGACCTGCTGAAATAACTCCTCCTTCAGAATTCCAATGCCACACTCACGAATTAAGACGCTCTGATGTATTGTTGGAAGACAACGCACGATCATTTTCTGAAGCCTCTTGGCAGCAGCTCTTTGATATTAGCAGCGTTGGTGCCAAAGCGATGCCCTGAGGCAGATCACTGATCTACTCGTGTAATATATTTACTGCCGCATTCGTCATCGCGTCTTATTTTGCAGAGGGGCGGGGGAACGAGACCCGAGGCACCGCGCAGTCGGAATTTGTAGAATCACATTTTCCAACTTTCTAGGGATCACACTGGAAGTTTATCAGTCCGCCCACAACCACACAAGACCCTGGTTTTGGGTTAGGGTCAGGGTTAGGGTCAGGGTTAATGGTTAGCTGTTAGGGTCTCTCCTTGCTCATAACCCTAACCCCACAGGATGATGGGCGCACAGCTGGATTGAGAGCTTTATAAAACGCTCTGGCACTGGATCGGCGTGCAGCGTGTCTTGATGACGTCTGTAGGATCAGAGCCGGGGTCCAGCCGCACGCGACAGCGAGAGGCTTCTGTCACAGGGAGGATTCCTTTGATGTCATTGATGTGCTGAGAGCAGAGGTGAGCCTGTCGCTCTGCCCACGGCCTCTGATGCATCTTAGACTGTCTCTAATAGGACTTGTTCCCTCATTATGCACTAATGAGATTTGTGAGGCAAAAAAATTAATGATCAGAGCCCTTGACAGACATGCTGTGCACAACCTGTTTATTTCTATCCTCCCATTCAGAGCTTCAACCCAAGGCTGGAATAAAAGCTTTGCTTTGTTCTTTGTTTCCATGCAAGTTCATTTCTGCCAAATTTCCACTCGTGACAGCAAAGAAATTCACAATTATCGTCTCACTCACAGGGAGATGGTAATTACACACACACACACACACACACACACACTCACACGCAGTTTTCTAGATCCCAGGGAAGCAACAGTCTTAGCGCAGGTTTACTTGTTTACTTGTTTCTCTGCTTGTGTACAGGCAATGTTTGAAGAAGCATCCTGCTGAGCATGATGGGAAATGTTCCAACAACACACAAATCAGGCAGGAAGCTTTTTTTCAATATTAGGAGAGTGTTTTTCAAAGCTTGAACCATCTGAAGTAAAATGAAACTGAAGGAGATTGTTAAAATTAATCACACCTCCCGTTGCGTCGATCCAAAAAGGTCATCTACCTCTCAGCCCAGGCTGTCAACCTGAAGCCGTGTTACACAACAGCGTGAGAGGAAAACCAGTCAGACTCAAACCTTTGAGCCTACATGGCTACAAATCTCAACGTGCAGCATTTGACCCAGTGGCTGCTTCAGAGATGGGGATTTGACACAGAGACAAGGTTTCACAAATACTTGAGCACAATCACAGGTTCTCACACGGAGGCTTCTCTCTGCACGTGGCACTTCAAACACGTGACTTGGTCACGATTCGCAGCGCTCACAGTGACAGGCTACGATCCTGAGCCGTGTCAACACACAGGAACAAACAACAATGGTGGCCGGGGTCAGCAGCATCAACACGAGGCTGCGGCCGGGAGCTGAGCAACAACAAGCACGTGTTGCCCCAATTATACACGATAATATGTTCCCTCTGTATCGATGTTATTATGCCAAGCAAGAACAAGGGGCCACGACCTTCTGATACAGACATGATGTGCATGAGACAAAGACGCACGGTTTGGGATAAAACACAACTTGTATCATGTAGTAGGAAGCAGAGAAGCGTGGTCATATTCCCCCATCACACCAGCACCCTCTTCCCCATTTGCGCCACTGGTGCAGGTGAATGAATAATAACACACTCACACCACGACAGGCCCCTTCACTGGTTCAGTCTAAACCAGACCCCACGCAGCAGAGGGAGCTCCGTGTGCTCACACACTCACTGGGTAAGGGACTACCACAGCCAACCCACACTTAAGATCACCCATCAAGCTTAAATCAAACTCATGCAGAAGCAATCGGTCTCACTCTGTGGGTCTGCAGGGTCTGCTGAGGTGGAAGATTAACGGAACCGACCTCACACGGCTGAGGATGGCGAGGCAGCAGCAGTGTTTAATATCCAGCCCACAGGATGACGACGCCATTGAAACACTGAACATGAAACGTTCAGCCTATACAAACTAAACCAAAAGCAGCTGACAGATAAATAAAATACACAATACAAAATCAGATCGTGCTGAACTGGTCCAATGAAAATAAAAATAGGTCAAAAGAGAATCTGTCCTCTGTTCTTGAAATAGGAAAAAATAACGTAGAGTCAGTTGTGTTTTGTCACGGATGAAAAAAAAGAAAAAAAAGAATCCAGAACGTCCCAAGATCTCAGTTAGGAGACCTAGTGCAACTAACAAGCGTTATCCCTGACAGCAGTCCTACCGGATCCTGGCCCGATGATCAGCGTCCTCCAGCAGCGTGGCGCCGACAGGTCGCAGTCGTCCGAAGAAACAAAACCAGCCTGCACGACATGCAGCTCAATTATTCAGCGAGTTCACCTGCTTAGAAACTATATAAACAAAGCAGCGTGGCCACGTGACCCTTCAACACACGAGACGTGGTGTTCACGACACTTTGCGACACTTAGCATCCGCTAACCGGACCATAGCTACACTGCGCTCGGCTCCAATAACAGGCTGCTGCTCATCACCATAACACATGAACTAAAACACTGTCATCATCAAAGGCCACAGAAAAAACACATCTCAGTTATTATGATCCTAAACTAAACTAAACTCCTGAACTTTTCTGGCTGCTTTTATTTATTTCCCACTACATCGGGACGGCGCTGCTAACAGCGGCTAACAGCGGCTAACTCACCGGAAGGACTCGAAGGGTCAAACTCATTCTCGTTTCAGGAAAGTTTCACTCCGTCGTTCACACTCAGGACTCGGACAGATCCGGAAATGTTCCGTCTTCACTGCGCCACCATGTGCGCCACGCAGGTGATGTGTTCAGGCACTGCTCGGAAAATAATATTACCTCCGTGGTCTTGTGTCTCTGCCAGGTGACAGAGACAGCCACCGGTGCAAATATTCTAATGATGAATTCAAGCACACGCCTCCGCTTGGTGACTCCCCATCACTGGCCTCGTGTTAGCGCTTCATCTGAATATGGGATGGGATGATTTGTGAGAAGCGGGTCAGTCTGTGCTTTCTGTCTGAGCTCAGCCTCCCTGAGATCAAACTCATGAACGAGGCCGGTGGTCAGGGTTAAAAAGACCTTGGGAATGAAGCCAGACAAATAAAGATGGACGAAGAGTCTGCACAAACACAGAGGAGGCGGGGTTTGGATGGGTGGGGCTTCATATTTAAGGAGCAGTCACGGCGGACGGAGGTCACCTGGGTCGAATTCACGGTGTGTGTGCACATGTACACATGTCACATGTTGCACAGTCCACTGGCAGTATATAATGTGGCTGATGTATTTCAGTCTGTTTCCACATCGCATTAACACACACACACACACACACACGTGCACGCTGCCAGGCTGTGGTGCCTGGTGATAACCTGTGATTGGAATGGAAGGTACAGTGCACGTTGTCTGCCCCATCTGAGCAGCCTGAGACAAACCGGTGCAGCTGATATTGATCCAGGTGGTGACGCCAGCAGTTCAACTCCTCCACGGCGGCTTGCTGTTTTAATGTTGCCATTTAATCCAAAGGAAACTGATTGGTCTGCGTAACGACGAACACTGAGCCTGCAGAGTGTTGATGTTGTCAAATATTGACCCGGCGTGTGTTTAATTCTGCTGGAAGCAGCTCTCATTAGAGATGTTTGCGTGACGCGGGGTCATGAGCAAACTGCAAACACAGTTAGATTGTGGAGATACTGTAACTGATGAACTGCAGTTCATACACACGGACACGCATCAGTGGACACGACTCTGTTATCAGGAAATTATGCAGATGGGAAAAGAAATAATTAATCCAAAGTGTCTTCATGAACAAATATATGAAATCAATGAAAGTGAGGAGAAAACAAAGGAAACACGACTGAAGCTGCTGAAGCTGTGTCAGCGTCTGGAGTCCCTAAAATCAACGCTCGCTCTAACTGAACTGCACATGCACGTCTGTGGGAGGAAACACGCAAGGCCCTGCTGGCTCAGCCTGGGAATGGAACCCAGGACCTTCTTACTGTGAGGCAGCCGCCCTGTTTGGAGCATCTCCAAAAGAAATCCTTCATTTCATTTGCTTGATTTTTCTCTCGGAGGAAAAAAGGACTGAAAATGTAAAGGCCAGATCAACGTGGGGGCATTTTGAATTGAATTTTTTTGAATTGAACGTTTTTATTCCTCCCCCATGGGGGAAACACACATTTACAGAAGCTCCGTAAAACAAGTAAGGATAAAGAAATAAAATAAAATAAGATAAAAAATAAAATAAAAAATTCTCTCAAACACCTACTATTTACAGTTAAATTTACAGTTAAATATGGGAACTGGGTGTGCAAATCAAAACCAGAATGTGCAGCAAAAAAGCAGAATGTGCAAATGATTTCGCAAAAACAGTTTTTTAAGAAAAACCCTGAGCAGAGAAAGATTATACTGTTGTAATGAGACTAACATTAATTGCATTAATGCCCTTAAAATAGACTAGTGAAGTCCATTTAAACGGAGGAGTTGTATATTCTGACAGCAGAGGGGAGGAGCATCTCCAAAAGAAATCCTTCATTTCATTTGCTTGATTTTTCTCTCGGAGGAAAAAAGGACTGAAAATGTAAAGGCCAGATCAACGTGGGGGCATTTTCACTCTCTTCCCTCAGGACACTCCAGCTGTTGTGTCACTGTCAATGTTTCTACAGGTGAGGAGTATTTTCAAAGGTTGTAGTGATAACAGAGCAGCATCCTGTAGCATCAGCTTCTTGCTGCGAACACACACCGGATGTTTCTTCAGAGGCTTCCCTGCCCACAGCAACTCGAGCAAAAAATTGGCAGAGGCAGGTGGAACGGGATTGTCGGAGTCTGACGTCCAATTAGCTGCTTCAGCCCGCTGGTAAAGAGGAGGAAACGCCGGCCTCACGCTCGCTGGATTAGAGACGTGTCCAACCACGGAGCCCCTCCCCCCTCAGCGCAGTAATAGACATGTCTGCCCCCCCGCATGTTTGTTTGGCTAAAATCAATGCTGCCACTTTAATGGAAATCTGTGTGAATCCACCTGACCGTCATTACGAGTTTGACTCAACCTGCACGGCTGTGTGTGTGTGTGTGTGTGTGTTGGCTTGTCACAGTCGAGAGCCACGACCTCTGTAAATACAGGACACCTTCTTTATTCGGCCTGATGAGGTCAGAACCCACCGAGCTGACGGATCAGAGCGACAGGCAGGAAAAAGATTACTGAGCTTTACTAAGTTAAAAAAACACAGTTTAATCGACTTTGAATATTTAAAAGTAGCAGTAATGGAGCGGAGTTTTAATCAGGATTAAAGTTCTGTTAAATGTGCATGAAGACACACGTGTGTGCAGGTCGGCCACGCTCTGGACCACGGCAGGGGCGGGACCCAGCTGGACGGCGAATCCTGAGCCAGGACTCAGCAGTGCCAATAAAACACATAGAGAGTAATTGAATTTTTATGTTGCGCCTGTTGCGGCCACATCCGCACGCTGAGCCCTGAAGGAACGGAGCCCACAGACGCATGATGGGAGGGGGCTGCTGATCCCCGCCGGCTCAGCACGCCGCGATCCTCACGACAAGACGCGGCGTGCGCTGCCTGAGGAGATTTCCCCTCAATACTCTGAACAACATCGGGTCTTTATTCAATAACTTCCTGTTTCATGGAAAGGTCTCAGGGTCTTAGGAGCTTTGTTTGAATCCAGCCTGTGGTGTGTTGTATCCTCTCTACTGCAACGACACCACAGGGGAAATGAAAATGTTTGACGATCAGAATAAAGAGCCAGAGTTGGTCGTTAGCGTGTTTATTATGTTAGAATCATCGTCAAACTACAACCCATGATTACGCTGATCACAGAGCTGCACGACAGCACTTCAACCCTGCTCATCCTCATTCTCATGATGAAGCTCTAAGATACTGGGCGGTGACGGGTGACGGCGCACTTCCACAGGCGATCATATAAAAACAGAAACACAGAGCAAGAAATAAATACACACGTTCACATTTACAGTACTGATCCTGGAACAGGAAAGAGCTGGAGCTTCATCCCTCTGCTTGTTTTTTTTTAATCTTCTTCCTTTCCGCCCCCTCGGGCAGCGAGGTCTGCCGGGGTCAAAAAGAAGAGTTTCACTGTTCAGCACGAAGACTCGAGTCCAAGAGGATCAGCTCCGTGAAGCTTTTCTAAAACAAGAAACAACTAACGTGCACTACAGCATGTGTGTCATGTCCAGAATCATCATTGTATTAGATTTAAACCAAGAAACACCCAAAGTGGCATAAAGAGCGACACATCCACACGGCCAGGTGCAGTGACTCATCAGTGACCACGGGCTGCTTTCTGAGCACGTCACATTCACGGCGCTGGACTCATTATTTGTGGATGTTGGCGGGAAAGGTTCAGAAGCAGCAGCGTGGGTGGGCGGGGCTGCAGCGTCCTGAGGTGCGTTGGACAAGTGGCAGGCTGTTTGGCCCGTTAGCATCGGGCTAACATTAGAGCAGCGTGGAACTTGTCAAACGCACCTCGGCGTCGGGGCGGCGTGCGTTTCTATCTCTTGGGCCTGTCGATGTCGTCGATGGCGGCCAGGAGCTTCTGCCGAGCCTTCTTGTTGATGTGCGAGCCCAGGCACACGTTCACCAGGTTGGCGAGCTGCTTCATGGAATACTCCTGCGCAAAAAAACAACAACGACAAGGTTGGCGAGGAAAGCAGAAGCGATGAGCCAACTACCTGTGGTGGGCGGGGCCTGGGCGGGGCCTGGTGCTCACCCTGTGATTCTTGATGAACTGCTCCATGTCGTTCTCTGTCAGGTAATACGCCTTGATGTAGGTCTCCACGAACTCCTTGTCGGGGATGGGCCTCAGGTCGGTGAGCTTCTCCAGCTTCATGAGGAACTGCTGGAAGTCCAGCTGCATCAGGGCGCGGCCTTCGTTGCTGCACTTCTTCACGTTGGCGTAGCTGCAGAGGACGAGAGTCGGGTGTGGTCAGGTGACGACTGGACAGCGAGTCCCTGCATGAGAACTCTCACTTAATAGCCTGAGACCAGTCTGGGCCCGTTCAGTCACAGACTGGGATCTAGGTCCTTTAAGACGTCTGGTCAGATGATGACTCTGCTCGAGACCCTCTACCTGGTTTTATTTCTCCCTGATGAGCGTCATGAACCACAGAGGAGCCGTCTCCTCAGAGGACCGCCCCTCTGCGTCACAGCGCTGTGTCTTACCCTTCCACTAGCGTCCTGTTGGCCAGGCGGATGCAGTGCTCCCAGAGGACGTTGGACACGGGCAGCGGGATGCGCACGTGCCTGGAAACGTCCCCCAGCCGCTTGTTAAACTGCTCAAACTCCTGAGGAGACGGGGAGGGAAGGCAGAGTCAGCGTTGACAGAGTACAGGTCCAGTACTGATACACAGTATTACTACACATGCAAACGAGCTCACGCTGCCAGGGACAAACTGCGTTAGAGGTTTCACTCTGTCTCCTCCTCATAGTGAGTCAGTACAAATACACATGGAAACAGATCAGGTCGATAAAACCAGACGCTCTGGTCTGATGTGACCGAGCGACACGGACTCAACACGAAACCAACTCAACCCGTCAGTTAGCGTGTTGGCGTGTTGCCGTGTTGGCGTGCAGGCAGCGTCTGTAAACTGCTTCATGGATGGAGTTATAACGCTGACACGTGTAGCAGGAACAAGCTGCATGCTCGTACTGTGTGTGTGTGTGTGTGTGTGTGTGAATATTTAAGGCCCTGCTCCGGTTCATTTCACACCAGTGGAATGTTCTTCACTCACAAACCGCGGCGTTTTCTGACCCGAGCTTTCCGTCAATGAAGTCGTTCTGTTCGCCACTCTGTATGCAAATGAGATCACCCTGAACCCATGAATAAAACATTCCCCTGTGCGCGGCGAAACCAAACGCACCCTCGTCAATCAGCGTGCACAATGCCGTCGGTGCGCGTCACGGCCGTCTGACGGCTCGGCAGAAGGTGGCGGCGGCGGCGGAATTAAAGCCGGCCCAGAGGAAAGAGATCCCGCCTCAGGTTGTTTAGCTGATGAGCTTCATGAGTTTGGCCTCGCCGCCGCGTCCAGACACAGATCTGCAACCGCTCATCAAGCACAGGCAACGCTGACGGCGGACAGGCCTGAATCACTCATTAGCGTGTGTGTGTGTGTGTGTGTGTGTGTGTGTGTGGCGGGTTTCACGCCACAGCGAGCTCCTCAGACCCGTTTGGAGGATCAGGGACACAAAACTGGAATGAAGTGGAACGCTGTGCGATGGCCTTCTCAGAACGTGGCCCAACGAGGACGCGGCGGCATCAAATGTCTTTTCAGGTTGGATCTCGTAGCTGCTTTAAAGACGTTGACCAACACCAACCTTTAAAAGGACGTCCACATACACGTTGTGCTGGGACATGATCTCCCTGATGTCCCACTTGACGCCGCTCATCATGAGCAGCATTTGCTCGTAGTCGATGGCCTTGGCCGCCACGATCCAGTAGATGGGTTTGCGCAGTTCACTGGCGGTCGAGACCGTCTGGGTGGGAGGGACGACAGAGACACAAAGCAGACGTGTGAACGAACGGGCACGGACGTGCATAAGATAAAAGAGAGAGACCACAGGACGTGACATTTCCTTCATGTTTGGCCTAAAACACGTGTGTGTGAACCTGAACATCTCAAAATGTCAAGAGGACAAAAACAAAAACAGAGCTGCAGACTATTGTCCCTCCTCGTCTCCAGCAGAAACATGATGTCACAGAGAGTTGCCTTTAGCATTAGCAGCCCGTTAATAAATGATCCGTTGGTTATCTGTACATGAACACGTGTGGGCGGAGCTGGGCGGAGCTGGGCGGAGCTTGTGGTACCTGGGAGTAGAACTGCTGCAGGAACGGCTTCTTGGCTGCAGGCATCATGGCGTCCAGGTGGGACTGCAGGGACTCGAACTGCTCGGCCAGAAACACGCTGCGGGAAATACAAACGTGTTCAAACGTCAGCTGACGCGCACTGTGACGAGGGTCAGGGGTCAACGCGCCAACGAGCGGCAGCTCACGCTGATCGTCTTTGGGTTCTGCTCCGAGGTTTGGTTTCTTCTGAAGATGGGAAAGCTTCTTAAAACGAACACTGAGCGAGCTGCACCTTTTAATGCTCCACCTTCTGACAGATAATCTGCTCAGAATTAACTCCGCCCCCCCAGGCCCCTGGTTCACAGACGCCATGACAGAGCTGCTGAACCTGCGATGATCGTTTGACCTAATTCTGCACGAGAGCGACTGAAGAATGGAACGAGAGGAGATTAGAAAAAAAAAAAGGGCAAAGAAACGTGTTTAACACAAACTGTGATTTTCAGTGGGGGAGCTGGGTTAGGGTTAGGGTTAGGGTTAGGGCTCACACTGGTATTTATCTAAAGAGCGGCAAAATGGACAGAAACTATCACTCCGATCAGAAATAATGACTTTCAGCTTCTCTCAGACTAACCTCTCTAGGGTTTCTAACGACCCAGCCTGTGTGTGTATTCCAGTAGAACCAGTTCACCAGTACCAGTGTGCAGAGAGTACTTCTGATTCAGTGTTCCGTGTACTCACAGGGACTCGGTGGCCACCACCCTCTGGGCCAGCCCATACAGGGTCCCGCTGTTGGTCAGCACCACCAGCTGACTGAGGTGGGGGCTGGGCACCTTCTCCTTCCTGTCCTCCGCTGGGCCGTGGACGCCCGCGTTCTCCCCCAGCGCCTCCTGGAGGACACAGTACTGTCAATGGATATGCTGAATACAGAGGAGGGTGGAGTTTTCTCAGGATGAAGACAGAATGTAGATGAAATTCAATCAGCCTGGTGGCTGCACACAACACACACACACACACACACACACACACACGCTTAAAAAATTCTGCTGAGCGAGCGCCTCCTCCGCCAGCTTATTTCTCTCTTGATATATTCCGCTCCACCTCTCCGTCCAGGAAGCTCTTATCCCTTCATTTGAAAAACAATCGAATCTGAAAAGGAAGAATGAGCAAATTAAACCCCCCCCATCGATCACAGTCTCCAGACGGAGCCCAAGAGCCCCAGAGCCCCAGAGCCCAGAGCCCAGAACCCAGAGCCCAGAGCCCCAGAGCCCAGAGCCCAGAACCCAGAGCCCAGAGCCCCAGAGCCCAGAGCCCCAGAGCCCAAGAGCCCCAGAGCCCAGAACCCAGAGCCCCAGAGCCCAAGAGCCCCAGAGCCCAAGAGCCCAGAGCCCCAGAGCCCAAGAGCCTCAGAGCCCAGAGCCCCAGAGCCCCAGAGCCCAGAGCCCAGAGCCCCAGAGCCCCCACCTCAGCTGATCCTGGTGTTTCCTGCAGCAATCACACGGCGCCCAGTTCATACAGTAGAACAACACACCGAGGAGGCGGAGAGTAAGGAAGCGTCGTAAAATGGACGGCCCAATGGTCAGAAGTCTCTCTGCCATGAGAGACATGAGGAGCAACCAGAACGTCTCCAACCTGGAGCTCATCTCTCCACAAGAGAAACACACCTGTGGGCGGTGTGTGTGTGTGTGTGTGTGTGTGACGTGACGCTCCATGGTGCACACACAGATGACGGACAGGTCCGTTGAAAACAGACGGGTTTTCGCTCATGTGATGAGACGTGGAGCGACGTGGAGAACAGACGTTCTCAGAGTGCGACGTGCGTCCCCTGCTCCCCCATCAAGAGGCCACACCCTCACGCGCTGAGCGTGCTGTCAGTTTGACCTCTGCCAAAAGGTCACGAGCTCCAGAACGATGGATGCTCGCTGCTGCGTGCATCACGGCGCCTCCCTGCAGTTCTCCTCCCAACGGCTGCACTAGTGTGATGTCACAGCAGAGCCTGACCTTTCACTGACCACGCCCCTGCAGCATGAACACGTGAAAAAAGGGAAAAACAGCTTCTGGCAGCGTTCCGGGAGGAAGTCGTGTTTCATTCAGGTGAGGAGCTGAACAACAGAAGCAGACACAGAGTAATGCGCGTGACATTTAGGCTTTTACACGCCTGCTTGACGATTGGGCAGCGAGCGGCGGCGCCGTGTGGGAGGAGCAGACTCCACGTGTATCTGTTAGCTTGTCCTGAGAAGCTCAGAGTGAATGCAGTGGAATGAACATAATGTTCCGCTGGCCTTTGGTGCTCCTGAATAGTTCTGCATGTTGATGTCACTCAAGCAAAACGCTCACATGCACGTTTTATTCAGCTGAGACTTTTTTTTTTACCATAGATTAAATCCAGGGTTCAAGTTTCTGTAAACAAAGTCGTCAGTGCTCATCAGGGACAGTCGATGTTTGTTTGGGTTATTTCTCCCCCCCCTCAGATATATGAAGAATAAATGAATTGAACAAAGCTGCTGAAACGCTCCGACAGGATCAGAGGCTCCACGTGTCCCATGCGTGTGAAGGAACGCCACCCTGGAGGGAAGGAGCAGACCGAGGAGGACGGCGAGGAGGTCGGACGTCTCCTGATTTACGTCCTGCAGCTGCTGAAGACATCGAGGAGCGACTCCCTGTGACGAAGAGATGAGCTGCTTTTCCATCGTGGGCTGAGGCATTCTGGGTAACGGTGTGCTACGCTGAGCAGTGTGTACAGGACGTGCAGCGAGGACGCGTGTACTCATACTCAACCCTCACTTCAAATTAATAATGATCGCAGTATTTTAACAATAACCTTTTCAGTATTCTTTTTTTAGTAGTGGAAATATTGGATTTCAATTTGGGACCCTGGGATCCAACCCGTCGTGGGTAGGTACGTACAGGAATGATCCGGGCAGAGGTCGTCGCTGATAACACTAGAAATTAATATTTCCTCTGCACGCACGCCTGTCGCAGAAAATATGAGAGTACCATTCAGATATTGTAACGTGTGGCTCCCACAGTGAATCACGTGTCGTGTTTATCAGCTTCACGTCGTCAGCCTGACATTAACACGCTTCCTCTGCGATGAATGAATATGCACATTCAGTCTGTTTGGGTCGGTGTGAGCGATCATCTGGAGCCATGCGAGGAAAGATGCGTCCAGCGGCCTCCTGCACCAACAGGTCTCTCTGGGCCTCTCTCCGACGCCGCGGCGGCTCCGCTGAAGAGCCAGGACGGAAGAGGAAAACCAAACACCGTGCACGGCGCCGGGGGGAAGGGACTTGAAAGGCTTTCAGTTTAAGCGTCCGTGAGTCAGGGGAGGCGGCGGCAGACGGCGAGCGCAGTCCGTGTCCACGGGGATCAACTGAGAAACATGACCTGCAGCTGGGCGCGTGCACGTGACGGGAACGTCAATACATGTGATACCCAGACCGCTGCCCCCCCCCCCCCTCAGACAGTGACCAGGGACTAATGTCTGTGTGTGCGTGTGTGTGTGTGCCAGCGTTTGTCGGCTGTTGCCAAGCCGAGTGTAGCGGAGCGCAACCAGCCCAGGATGATCGCCCTGCAGCTGGAGTGAGCGAGAAGAGAGAGTTGGACAGAACGTCTGCTGGATGTAGACATCACGTGTGTGAAAAATTACCCGAGACTGTGTTGCTGCTTCAGCGCCAAGCCTGGAAACACACACACACACACACACACACACACACACACACACACACACACACACACACACACACACACACACACACACACACACACACACACACACACACACCTAGGGTTTTCAGGCACTGATCAGCTGTGGAATGATCAACAGGGAAGGGGAAGGAACGGTGAGCGACTGAGGAAAGAGTAAACACCGTGCGTCGCGACCGGAGGCGGCCTGGGGTGGAAACGCTCGCCCGCTGTCAGCTGCCGTGACTCACAGCTGTCATGGCTGAACCTCCTGGCGGCGGCAGCGTGGCCACAGAGGGGTCTGGAAAGGGTCGGGAGCAAGTCGCCACTCGCCCTGACGGCTGCCATGCGTTTGAAGCCGGAGCCGGAGTGGATGAGACCCACGCGCGTGATTAGACATCATGGCAACTCTGCCAATCTCATGAGCTCCGCCCTCCCTCAGCCTCCAGAGTGACGAGTGAGCGGACTGTGCAAACAGAGAGGTAATCAGGGAGACGCTAGGCAGACCCCCCCCCCCCCCCCCCCCCCCCCCCCCCCCCCCCCCCCGCCCACAGAGGTGAGAAGGATCCTCGCTGGCGCTCACACGGGAGCCTGAGTCATTACCGCCACACTGGTTTTCAGAATCAACAAGTTGCGGCGGCAAATCAGGGGAACAAAGCCGCAAGGATTTGGCTGCTCGATTGAAATGCGGCGTGCAATTAACTTTATAATCTGTTTACAAATGAGGTCTACCCTGCCTGTCTCTGGAGCGCGTGCATCAGTATGCAGGCGGCGTGCACGTGGGCGCTCCATGTGAATATCTTCCACGATGGAGGAAGTCGCCAAACACACAGAGGAAGGATTTCTAATGTGTGGACGACCAGCTGCAAATCCACAGGACTCTGACGAACTCGCCACACACACACACACACACACACACGAGTTAAAGTTACAAGTGAACAGAGGCGAGAGAGGGGATGTGAGATTTATGTGTGCAGGTCATGATGTGAATCACAGAAGAGAGATAAAAATATAAGGAGGGAGTGCTGCAGGAGTTTGGAAAACAGGGACTTGTTCCAACACAGAACGATGAAGATGAGCCGAGCTGTCAGTCAGCACGCAAAGTGAGGCCGCGTGTGAGCATGTGGCTTGAGTTTAGAACCACAGAAAAGGGCACCGTGCTCTTCTCGGTCCCTGGGACGATTCGACTGTCTTATATTATTATATTAGCTCTTCTAATACTGGAACTGCACCGTTTTGCTCTCATTAATTCAGTTGAATTGCTGAGCAAATACAGAAATTCCATTGGTTCTCCTGAGTCTCACTGGCGACTCCGTGGTCTCCTCCTCTTCCTCCTCCTCCTGAGCAGCGAGCTCATCGTCTGTCTGACATTTAAATGTCTCACGATTTAGCCAGGAAACGTCTGAGGTGCTGCTGCCCCGCCCCCTGAGGGGAGGGAACATGCTGCTGATCATTAATTCTACTCTGATGGCTTTTCTGACTTTCATGTCTGTTTTCCGCTCTGCTTTGTTTTTCCTCTTGGTTTTTTCCCTCTGATCTGATCAGATGAGATCTGCTTTAAAGCCGTGGTGGGGGGGGCGGTTGCTCCGGGCGCCGCAGTGCCGTCCTGGCTGATGCCGCGATGGTTTTTGCATTAACGACGAGAGGGCTCTGCATTCTTGAAGAATCCAAACTTGTGACACGGACGCACAAAGTCACAGGTTCGCAGGAGTGCAGCAACAATCACAGTCACCATCGCACCGGGAAAACTCTCATTTTCAGAGCTGACGCAGAATTGTGAGTCACGGTACAAATGTAACCCAACGGTGCAAAATGAAAACGGGTCTCTGTTCGTCCGTCGCGGCAGTTGTGCGCTTCTCCTTTGTGCACGTGACCCGGACACTTCACAGCAGCTGAGCACACTGAGCGTCCCCTGACTGAGCACCCCGACTCATTCCATGAATCTATTAACCAACAAGCAAACAGGCGTGATGTCTTAACATTTACATTTGAATCAATGAGAGAGACGTCAATCACGTTTCGGTTATAATTAGACTCGTGGGTCACGACTTCTTTCCTTTTCTCGATGAATTAAACAGAAGAAGTCTCTGCCTCCGGGGGTCAAAGCCTCTGCAGATGGGGCTCAGATGTGTGATATGGAGACGCTCACAGCATCACAGAGACACGCTACTGGCAGGTAATTGTCCCGATGTTAGCGACCGAGAGCCCTAATGGAAGAACACGCACCTCAGAACGAACAGTGACCACCGGCCAGATAATGACGACCCATAATGCATTTTACAGTGACATGTGCGCTGTGGTCTCTGTCAACACTAGGATGAGGCTGCCATGATGGAGGGGATGGAGGGATGGATGGATGGATGGATGGGGGGGGCAGGTCTTTGTCCGAGGAGATAACGAGCTGCGGTCAAAGAGAGAGAGAGAGAGAGGGCGAGCCTTACCACGTCGATGAGGCTCTCCTGGATCCGGTTCAACGTGGTTCTCAGCCTGCTGCTGATGAGGCCCAAGCTCGATGACTCATACTGTGGGACACACACACGTACACACACATTAACTGTCTGCAGCACACACACAGCAACA
The DNA here is from genome assembly GCA_016785235.1 of Pseudorhombus dupliciocellatus. Classification (NCBI taxonomy): domain Eukaryota; kingdom Metazoa; phylum Chordata; class Actinopteri; order Pleuronectiformes; family Paralichthyidae; genus Pseudorhombus; species Pseudorhombus dupliciocellatus. The sequence goes on from JAFBJW010000110.1 coordinate 560,136, forward strand.
GCTCTCATCTCATCAGACAGGAGAGTTTGGGTCTCTGCGTCTAGAGGGACGGGGGGGGGGGGGGGGGCCGCCCAGGGGGGGGGGGGGGCAGCACAGCAAACTCAAATCGCTTCATGTCACACACGGCTCCAGAGCTTCACATCAACCCCAGCCACCAGGGCTGATGGGTAGTTTGACCCCTGTGCGGCAGGTCAGACACGCCTCCTCTTACCAAGCAAGCAGGGCCCGCCACCCTGGTGGCGCCCAGCTCTCTGCCACCCTGAGCTGGCAAAGAAGGGCTGGGGACGGGCTACGGGGACGCGTGGACAGCAGGAAGAAAAAAAAAACAACAAGTCAGTCCATGAGTAAAACAGAATTAGACGGGCGGAGCGACGACTGACTCACTTTAAAAACCGCTACCTACTCTTTTTACAGTTAAACAGCATGAGCACATTTAACCCTGTGAGATCGTTAAAGAATCACTGACTCCTGCATGACTACACACAGACACCCCCCCCCCATGATCCTCCTGCTGTGTTGCTTCCAAAAACGGAGACACCACACACACTGGAATATCCCATACTTCACCACAGGGAGCCACTTTTCAAAACATTTTTAAAGGCGAGAAAAGGAGTTGCTGACTCCGCCTCTTTCAGCCGCAGCCGTTCAGAGGCTGTCACCTGCACATGTCAGTGAGAGTCAACAGGGCCGTAGACAGAGATAATGGGGGTATTTACGTCAGCCATTACGGCGCACGTGGAGAGAGAGAGTGGAGCCCAGGTCAGCACAGCAGCATACGCACCGCTTAAAAAAACAATTAAAGCAAAACCTAAAGAGAAAATCAGAACAGGAATACGAGGATGTTTCGGCCTGTGTCCCGATCGTCAACATGGAGGAGGCAAGCAGGTGCTGACTGACAGGCACATTGACATGACACGTTGTTTATCTTTATTCGTGGTCCCAGGGAGAGAACAGAGACGCGTGGTCTCTCTCCGTCCGTCCTCTTTATCTGTCATTTAGCTGCTATCATCAGCACCAACTCTCTTCTCTCTCTCTGTGAGCCACAGTGTGGATGACATGAGAGCTGCTGTCCTCCAATACACATCTGATATTAACCAAAGATGGAGTCAACCCAATGATTTGATGGTGTGTGAAAATGCTAAATATCGTACCATGTCATTGCGTCCAAAGAAGGTGTACACGGCGTACAGGTAGTAGTCGAAGAGCTGCGACACACAGTGGATGACGTCGAAGGCGATGGGCTTCAGAATGTTCATCATCTGCATGTACTTCCCTGCACAGAGGAACACAGGCTCAGCTGAGCGTGAAGGGTTTATTCAACAGAGAGGCAATAAAAGCAGAGTGCAGAGGGACGGGGTGTCGCGAGGTTGCCGCTGGCTCAGAGCTGAAGAAACTGAGGCAGCATTATTCCTGCAGCAGCCTCATCCTTCACCGTTGGACCTCTGCAGCCACATCTCAGAGAACTGGGCATCAGAAAGCAGCTGCTTCACATCACGCTTTGTTTTTGTCTCCTGCCCCATGTTTCCCCACATGGTTCCAAATATGAGCGTGGCGCTAGGACTCCGCCTCGGGCGCGCACTCATCACATCCATTTGTGCAGATAACTGCCGACGCTTATTCCCGTTCACACGTGGAGAAGAAAATCTCATCAAGAGGGTCAGGCGGCGAGGGCCAGACCTGACGTCTCAACGGCCGCGTCACAGAGCCGTGCAAGCACCGGAGAGGTCAGAGGTCGGGGCGAAGGCTAACAGGCATCTCTGCGGCTCAGTCACACCCGAGCACGGCCACGGCACCCAGCGCCCGGCTTTAATTGGTGGATAATGGGCAGGCGGGCGATGAGTGTGTGTGTGTGTGTGTGTGTGTCACACTCACCGACGAGCCGGATGACGTTCAGGGTGGTGTTGGTCAGAATGGGTGCATTGGTCTTATTAAGGTTGTAGTCTGACTTCTTCTTGCTTCTGATGGTCTCCCGGGACACGCTGGTGTGTGTGTGGTGGGGTGGGGGGGGGGGGGGGCCTCCGGGGCATGAGGATGAGAAAAGGACCCAACGACACATGTTAACATGACTGATCCTCTGACATCATCAAACGGGTTCAGAAACCTTCGAAGGGTCAGACATTTGTAATTGATCAATCAGACGCCATCACACGGGGGGGGGGGGGGGCTCAATAATTCACCATTAGTGATTCATGCTGATAAAAGTAGGGAAGGGGGGGGGGGGGGGGGTGCTTCCTGTTTCCTGCTGTCAGTTATTCATAAGCACGTGCGCGCTCACGGGCTCATAAATATCCTCCACACACATTTACACATGCAGTCTGTCTGCCTGCGTGTATTAGGGTTATTATCATCGCTTTATCACACGGACGTGTAAGAACGTCTCGCCGCCGTCCGTGAGTCTGCGTGACCTGAACCTGACCTCTTGAGAGGGGCGTCTCCCGTCTGCTCGTCCACGTAGTCCTGCTTCAGCTCCTCGGGGACGTCGCTGTCGCTGTCGTAGTCCTGATAAACGCTCTTCTCCAGCTCGTCTGACTCGTACTTGTGAAAAGGGGGAAACAGAGAGAGAGAGAGAGATCAGACCCGGGTCGATGAAGAACGGCCGAAGGGAGAAGGCAGAAGCGTGGAGGAAAAAAAGGACCACAATCTGAGGCCCGGGGGAAAACACACCTGAACGAAAGATCCATGTATAAAAGCAAAGAAAAAGAAAGGATGGCGATATCGCGTTCATCTTCACACAAGCATGAACTCATTCATTCAGGTAGAGCCCTGGAAGCACTGCAGCTTCAGCGGATCACGAGCCTCCACGCAGCAATATCGCTTGTGAAGAAGAGAATACACCCGTGTAATGAAAAAAGAGGGATGTGTGTCAGGGTGCAGAGAACAGCGCTGTTCACGTTATTGATTCTTCTGTTTCCACGCGTAACAAGCCGCCGCAGCGGAACTGACCAGCGGAGAGGTTTAAAACTTAACACAAAGCAGCGTGAGCGGGTGATGACATCGCTTCACCGGGAGAAAATTATTGAGTGCTGAAAAAAAAAGAGGACTCCGAGAAAAATGGCTTCTTCATTATCACGTGCGGCTCGTGTCTCTGGGTCACCGCTGCTCCTGCTCATTGATCTTGTGTTGATCCGCTTATTTCATGTCAGGCATCAAAGTGCCATTATGATCAGATCATCAGCGCCAACTTACGCCGTTGGATGCCAGCACGTCCTCCGCCTCCTCCTCTTTCTGCTCGACGTGCATCTCAAACGGGTTCCCCTCCTGGAGGTACTGCTGGAAGAGCGACAGCTCCTCCTGGGCCGCCGCCGCCGAGGACGCCGCCTGTCTGCTCGGGGAGACGGACGGAGAGCGACACTGGCCCATGAACTTAAACTCCTGGAGCGGAGAAGATGGGACAGAGAGACACTTTGAAGGACAACAGATGTCGGTGAAGATGAGACAGACGTGACAGGAAATGGAGAAAAGAGGTTTTGGGTTTAATTGGAAATAATGTTGGCAGCTTCTCACAAACATAAAGACAGAACCACGGCCTTGGTAACATCTGACTCATTTAAACATTTAAATGATTGTTGAAACATTCCGTTGCCAGTTTACCATAAAGTGGAGCAGACAAACTAAAATTATCTACAGGGAACGTTTGTGTTGCTCCTGGTCTGCGGCTCTGAACTATAACTCAGGAAATGGGCCGCGACCACAGACACAACGGGACCTTCCTCGCTGACGCGGTTCTTACTCACGTGCAGCTGAGCCATGTTGAAGTTGGACTTGACAGGACAGAGTTCCCACGTCTCGTTCTCCAGGAACATCCTCAGTTCCTCCAGCCGTGCCCTGAGGAGGAGGAGGAGGAGGAGGAGTCAACATCTTGGACTGTCCTGAGGGCTCAGACTGAATCTGCTGACATGAACACAACCTGCAAAGGTCACACTGACGTGTGTGTGTGTGTGTGTGTGATCACAGCAGGAGACAGCCTCCCTGGTGTCTCCTGCTCGGGTCAGTCTCAGGTTGTTGTGCATGAAATGTCAGCGCAGCGTTGACTGTGGGAGCAGTGGGAGCAGTGGGAGCAGTGGGAGCAGTGCTCCCATTGGCCCTCGTCTTACAGCAGTTTGAAGAACCAGATGTAAAAGGTCTTTTCAACATTTGATGATCATCATCAGCCCACGTCTGTATTCCTCTGATGTAATGCCTCAATTAATGCAGGACAACTAATCACCCCCCCCCCGTGTTGCACTCCTGTGACATTCTCCATACAAAGGATGCGGAATATAAAGGTGATATTTAGTCATGCTGTCAATGATTCCTGAGAGGTAATCACTATCACTGATCAATGCAAATCACCTCTGACGACATGTGGCTGCATCCATATTCATGGGGGGGGGTAATCAAGATGCCAGAGTTATCGTGTGATTACACGTCGACTCTGTGGAGGGTTGCGCTCGGCGTGCAGCCCCCTGCGAGTGGCGAGCAAAGACGGCCTAATCCATGCCATCAGCCGAGAGGACAAACACGATGGAGACACCTCGTACCTGTGGTAGTTCTTGAAGTAGTTGACGCTCTGGCGTTTGATTGACTCGTGCAGGACCTCGGACCTGCTGCCGCAGAACTCCTCCCCCACCAGCATCAACCTGACAGAGCGCAGGGCAGGACGTCATGTGATCGGCTTTGAATATCTGACACTGATCACATTCAGACCATTAAGGCCTGACTTCTACATTCATCAATTCAGTGGCTTTTAAGACTTTCTAGAGGGGACGCTGCAGCCTGGACAGACATATTACGCTCAGCTGGTTTGAACACAGAAAGACAGCAACTGTGTGTACTTGCTGATGACGTCCAGCACCACTATGAAGTCATCGTATTTGAAGTTGGACATGTCCGTTCCCAGGATGTAGGCCTTCACTTTCAGCTGGACGTCCTGAGGAGACAGGTGAGAGGGACGTGGCTGATCTGGGGACTGTATATCTACAAGGAGACGTTAGAGGACAGAAGGACAGAGACTGTGTCCACAGACCTGCCAGATGCGCGTGAGCCCGTGCTCCAGTTTCTTCTTCACGTAGCTGCGGTCCACAACCAGCTCCTCAGACTTGGCTGCTGCTGCATCGTCTGGAAACATGCAAACAGACTTTGAACCCGTGTGAGCTGATCCTGATCGGACCGGGTTACGATGAGCGTCAGATGTTTGCTGACAGTGACAGGGACAGACAAATGCCCCCCCCCCACAGTTACTGCAGGGGCTAACGTGTCATCGGAGCCCGACTTTCCTTTAGCAGAAAATTGCTTCAATCAATCTCAAGCTGCTCGCCCTGTTTGAAAAGCCACAAACAGCCAGTCTCATTCAGGCCCAGATAACGCTGCTGACGGATGAGCCGCTTTTGTTTTTGGCTCATTAAGTTCATCAAAAACTTACTTCAAATAAAGACAGGTCACAGTTTATTTATGAAGTGTAATGCATGAAGAGAAGAAGAAGTCTTGATGTATTGAGGACGTGCTGAAGAATGATTTCATTTTGTGAGAATTAAACTGAAACAAAGTAGGAGAAGAAAGTGATAATTTAATATGAATTCTTTTTACTGTTTCCCTCCTCCTCTCTTTTATCAGTCTGCAGCTGCTGGACGAGACAGTCACACGCTGAAGGACGCAATTAGCAGCACAAAGGATCCCGACAGAGGCCCCGGTCCACCGGAGGAGAGGAAAACCCTCAGGAGGGACTCAGCCAACAGAGGCTGCACCATCGTTCTCATCTGCGTCTCCTGCGTCACCGTAAAGCATCAGCGGCCGTTCCCACCGCGAGCCTCATTCCTTATTGTTCCTTGTTGGGCCTTAGACCCTGAGATTGTTAGGTGGACCTGACCAACAGCCGTCAGGGCTGTTTATCTCCGGCTGCCACCAACCGATACGTGATCTGAAACATTTCTTGCCATTCACCTCAGACTCTGGATGCACTGCAGTTTAAATGCAGCCAGGACCAGTGGTGGGTTCTAATGGGGACTCTGGGACGCTATGGATGGAATTTGAATGAACGCGTCTCCATCAGCTGGAAACAGCTGTGTCATTCCCTGGATGGACGATGCTCGTCCATTTTCAGCCTGGTGATGTCAGGCGCTGCAGCAATGCATTGTGGTTCAGCTGCTTGGCTTTGCCTGCAGCCTTTCCAGTGCAATCAGTCGGTTAATGAGCAGACGGGCCCTGTGGTGCATCGGCTTCCTGCTGGCACGGGAGCAAAAAATAAATAAAGCGACTTGTTGTTATTGTTATAATGATGGTGGCAGAGGCAGCAGGAGACAGACGAAGTCAGTTAGAGAAAACCTCAGGACTCTACCCTGGGCACGTGCACTGCCACTCAATCTAAAAACATGTGCGTCATGTTTAAACTGTGCAATCTGAATAAAATATCTCTTAGATAATCTCGTTCTGCGTCTCATTCACTCCCTGCTGAGTGTGTGAGCGCCGGTGGCCGCAGCCCGCCCAGGCTCGCCTCACGCTCAGCCTTTCTAATGGTCAGAATAAAGAGCTGCTGCCCAGAGGGAGGAGAAGATGAATGACAGGGCAGCCCCCCTTCAACAGTGGCATTGTGGGTAACTGAGTTCTTAATGGCTCGCCACAGACGGCTCCGGGATGCCCGGCTCCCACTGGAGCCGTGACTCACACAGCAGCAGCCCGTGCACGCAGGAGCATGAATGTTTCAGAGTGGATCTGGAGAATCAGACCGAGACTGAAATCTGCTCCAACAGAATCTTAATCAAAGCAGAAAGAAGTGAAAGCAGCAACGATGTGTGAAGCCAGAGGAACAACCAGCCAAATGAATGAGGAATAAAAAGCTACTCCAGTGAAGCTCAGAGGCCCGGTCCACACACACGCTCAGTGCTGGTGTGCACGGCCCACGGCCTCATGTGAACATGGACCAGAGACACCAGCTGGTCACGGGCATTTACCCTCTCACTCACTCACACACACAAAAAGACCCTGCGCAGACCCTGTGCATTAGTGAGGAGACGGGGTGTGTGTGTGTGTGTGTGACAGCAGAAGCGGCGGGGGGGGTGACAGCTAATCTCTGTGTGTGGGGGATGACAGCTAACCTCCCCAATGGAGGTCACTGTCACAGCAAAATACTCTTGGACAAAGAGGACAGAGCATGTACAGTAAATCACGACTCTCACACACACACACACACACACACACACACACACACACACACACAGAGAGGACAGAGGCAGGGTCGGGGACACCTTTACACAGAGGTGACAGCCAATCACATCGTGAGATAACAGATGGGCCTCGTGACAGGAAGTGTGTCCTGATGATGTCATCAAACACCTTGACCTCCACTCATCCAATGAGCTCAGCTCGCCATCGCCCAGCAGGAAGACACACGCTACAGTGGCGAGACACATCCAGGACGCCTGCTTTCCTCCAGCCGGCGAGAGATTAGAAGCTCGCATCGCCGTGACTGATGTTGTCACATCTGGCAGCACAGAGCTGATCCAGGGGCGTGTGTACTACTACTACTACTACTACTACTGTTAATGAATTCTCCAGTGGAGGGGTTTTTATAAACAGGTCAGAGGTCATTACAAATGACCCCATTTACACACGAAGAAGAAGCTGCTCTGACTCTGATCTCAGTGTGGGTCAAGCGGTTCACGGTTCACTTACTGACAGCCACAGCCCTGCGTCTGTTACCATGGACACATCTCTGTCATTCATGGGTCATCAGACGTGCACACGTTTACTGACGGGCGCTCTCATCCCTCAGTGTAAACTCAACCATGTGTGCACATCATTTATATTCATGTGATTAGGGCAGATTAAAAACGCACACGCCGACTCTCGCCCGACCCACCACTTCACATTCCATCACACAGAGAGCGGCGCTCACTGGCGGCCGAACCTGGCGATGACTTCTTTCAGCTCACATCTGGCGATTTTATGAGTAAATGGAAAAAAAAACTACAGAGGGAGAAAATAGATCTGGAGAGGGAAAATGAAAAACGGGTTTACACTACAAGGGTCTGTGTGATAATAACTACCTCACGTGACAGAAAGCCTCCTCCATATTAGTGGATGGGACACTAGTACGGAGGAGGCGGGGTTTATGACCTCTGCTGTATCCGGCCACTCAGGGCCAGTCAATGCCCACCCACAGGGTCCCAGAGATCAAGTCCCAGAGACGATGACGGGCCTCATACCTGGCGCCGGCGCCGCCTCCTGCTGGTCGTGCTCCTCGTGCCACTGCATGGTGCGGTGATAGCTCAGCATCACCTCCCACAATGCCTTGCACAGGTCTGTCAGGCAGGGGATGTAGCTGTCGGGAGTGATGTGCTGCCGACACACAAAACAGAATTTCACTGTCAAGAGCTGCGTCCTAAACAACAATGAAGTGATCAGCTGTCCTCAATAGAGCTCGTCATCCAAGGACACTGCTGGGAAACACACACGTAAGAAACTCTTTCATGTTACCTAAGAGCCAATTAATGCCGCGCACGTTACAACTTCATATATACATCAAAATCATCTGGGACAAAAAGCTTTCCTGCCACAGTCGTTCTAACAGCTGGGAGGCGCAGAGGGGAGGGGCTTTCACCCGGGCTCTGGCGTGCGTGTGGAGAGACGCTCAGATGCAGAGCAGAGCTGAAACGCTGCGTCCATGGGCCCAACAATACCATCGCCCTCCTCTGGCACATCCTGAGCCTGGGGCTCCAACTGACGCCTCTGCCTCATTCACCAGCACATTCATAACAACACAGCAGAGTAGCCTCCAAGCAACCTAGTTACCTGGTCACAGGTAAAGTTCAGCGCTGCGAGGACAGCGTCTAGCTGATCACACAGCTGCTGCAGAGCGTTTCAGACTGAGGGTGAGGAAACACCGCAGCCGAGCCCTTTATTTTCCCCTCGCGTGGCTCAGTGTGTTTCCCAGAGCTTTGGTGTGAGAACATCAAAGGCATTCCTTAAAATAGACTGATTTTACAAAACGCTCAATCCAATAATTCACACAGAGATAATAATGAGCAGCGGAGCTAACACGGGTCAGACAGGTGAGTTAATGAACACCAGGCTTACGCTCCGCATCCCCTGCTCTCCACCAGCCAACCCCATCACAGCAGCACGTTGCCAGGCAACTGGGGCGAGGCGAGATAATGTGGGGGTGTGTGTGGGGGGGGTCTAAAGATCTGAAATAGGCTTGATGATGAGACGTAACCTCGGGTACGCCTACACAGAGCACATTCAGTACCTGCCACAGCTGGGTGCACGTTCTGACCTGATATAAGTTAAAAAAAACACGTGTTCCTCCACCAGCTCTGGGTTGTTACAGAGCACTACACATATGGGGGGGGGAGGGGGGGGGTCTGCGTCGACCAGCTGCTCTCAGACGCATGAAGGCAGCGAGTAAGACTGCAGGTGCTCTTCATCTCAGCGATCACATTCTCTCAGAGGAGACAGCCACGCCCCCAGCGACACGCCAAACTATCATGAGTCTGAGGCACAACAGGAATCTATTATTATTAAAACTGTGTGATTGAGGCCGTGACACAGACTGCACCCAAACGATGGAGAGTGGGTGGGATCAGCAGCTGTTAGATGCCGTCATAGCGGCTAATGGCTTTTTACAACAAATAATAAATAAAAAGACAAAACTAAAAAGGTGAAGTCCCACAGACACCAAAGTTTACCACAACCCAATTAACTGAGTTTGAAGCGTCGGCCGGCGGTGCGGCGGCGTGCGGCCTCCTCCCCGGTGAGGAATCAGACAGGCCGGGGACCGATGAGCCGAGCGGCTCGCCAATAATGATGAGGCGGTGATGTAAAATTAATAAGACCCTTCGCAGTCCGCGCTGACCTTTCCGAGCGCTCCCCGCACTCGTGAATTTAAAGTCATAACTAAGAGGCAAGTTCAGAGGGTTTAAAAGTGCCTCTAAAATTAGCATAACCTTTATTTACTGGGGGACAAACAACTGGAAAAGTCTGCTCATGTCCAGAATGGGCACTGGTGGACACACACACACACGCCTGTCCTCACCGTGCACAGGTCCTTGTATTGCATCTTCTGGAACTTGGTGTCAGCGTTTCCAGCACACAGCTCCACGTATCCCAGCACCACCTGGAACACGGTGTTGTGGATGGCCTGGGTGAAGTGCATGTGCAGCTGGTCCATAGCAGTCTGCACACAGAGAGAGAGAGAGAGACGATGGCCGTCACAGCTCAGTCTGATGTCGCTGATGACGTCATGGCAGCACAGCTCACTGTGGGTGGAAAATGCACCGACTCACTTTACCTGCAGCAAACACTGCGTTCACCTTCGTCTCTTTACCGAGGTCAGAGAGCAAAACAACGATCTGTTCTACCCACAGGTCTGATGAGCCTAACGTGACTTGAGTATAGAAATGATTCTTTGACATGAATCATTAACAATTGGGGAAGATTTGCTCTTATAATCTTTTCTCCCTTTTAAAGCCAGGTTGGATTAGTCCTCATTTCGGCTCCGCCCACAGCCTGGCGCTGGGGGCCTGAGCTCGGCAGGTGATGGATGTTGTAGAGCAGGAGCCCATTGAGGAGCAAGATCAACAACAAATGGTCTGAGCTGGACGAGCACTGGACGAAACCAGCCTCAGTTGTGTGCTGGGACCAGAGCACTGACCTGCGTCTTGCCCAGGAGCGTGTAGGCCAGCTGGACCTTGGTGTAGTGCAGAACATCAAAGTGCTTACACGTCTTGGACAGGGCGACGTCGAGCTGCTCCTGGAGCCCGTGGAGGAGGAAAAAGAGGGAGGGATTATTAACGGTCAGACCCGGGATTTAGACACACACGTACAGCCAGCACACAAGGCCGAGGGAAGGGAACTGTGTGTGTGTGTGTAGCAGGACACGTTAATCTGAGCTCAGAGAGCAAACACCTGGAGTGACAGTGGCCGCCATGATGACCACACAGCAGTGGCTGTGCAGTCGGGCTGGACAACTGGCACCGGGGCAGATTCAGGAATTTTTGGAAACCTACAAATAAACACGTGACGATAACAAATATTGGAATATTCCACGAGTTCATTCTTCCGAGCATGGCCTATCAGGGCCTATCAGGGTTTAAGTAGACAGACGACTATAATCAGGCTAGAGAATATTAGCACACCTCCATCTGTGTGTGTGTGTGTGTTAAAAGTAAACAGTGCTGCCAATAAACAGCAGTTTGAAATAAGCCGGCGGGTAAACAAAAAAATAAATAAACACCCTGGTGCACGGCTACGGATGCGTACGCACGTGCACGCCCACAAAACTGTAAGTGATTAATCTACTCAGGCAGCGCAGCAGCCGTGAAGAGAAGATTGCTCTGCATGCCATTTATCAGCGCACGGACCCGAGCACAGCTCCAGATGAACAGAGATAATTTACTGAGCTTTCTGAATGTGTCAATATTTGGCAGAGCCACAGCGAGAAAGCCAAACTATCACATGTCACAATGAGGCATAGATTGCTTCCATCATTGTGGAAAATAACAACGCTGGGGCACAGTATTGTTCCCTGCTAAAGGCTGTTAAATGATATCGCCCACAGATGATGATGACATGAGAGCGGCACCGACCTCGATCTGCTCCAGGGTGTCTTGTAGTTTGGAATTCAGTTCACTGTGGAGAGAGAGAGTGGGTCAGCTTCAGTCGGTGTCCATAACATTCAGCTCCTTGTATTAAACATTCCCATTTAAAAAGCTTTGCCTGGAAAAACGATCATTTGAAGAAAAGAATCAAATTGAATAAAGTGCTGACAGTCGTCTCAGATGACTGTGTTGTGTGTTGACACCACGACACTGCAGCACCATTAATGGGAATGAACAGACGTGTAATACGTGACAGCAGAAAGACACGAGTCACGTAACGTTGCCTGATTGCTAATATGTGCAGGGAAGCACACGACAAATCAGCTGCATGCTCCCTGACAGGCGCGGTTTTCCCATCTCCCAGCGTCTGCAGCGTATAAATGTCTGTGCGTGTGCCGCGCTATTCACGACACAAAACGCCTACGCGTCCTCAAGGCGTCCTCACATTCTGCCTCACCCTGGGAAAACGCTTTCAACTCCAGAGCTGAGCACGACGGCTCGTCCCAAGACTCCCCCGTTACACCCTCCCCCACGCACCCATTCACAATCATCCCCCCCCCAGCATCCTGGGGTCTGTTTCAGGTCAGCCTGCTCTTGTGAGACCGCGCGTCGCCCGAGGGACAGAGTGTCCTTAACGAACTGCTAATTAAGCATCTTCGCCGAAGTTGGGGACAGAGAGTGTAGGGGTTGGGGGGGAGGGAGGAGGAGGAGAGGAGACTGAAGCTTGAGTCCCACAGGTCGTTTGGAAAGCAGGTAACAAAATCTCCACCTTCTCGAGTGCTACCAGGAAACAGTAAACACTGCAGGCTGCTCCTCCTGCAGCGGCCGTGGGTTCGCTCAACATTGAGAGAGTAACGCAGATAACGCTGTGGTGTTCGACGTGCCTCCCTGCAGCACGTCACTGCCAGTACTCTCAACGGAAACTGCAGCCGCGAGCCAAGACAAAGGGAACACGTGGAAGACAGAGGGCTGGCTCCACTACAGAGACGTGAACTGATCAATGTCAGGTCCTGGCTTCCTCAGGCCCAGGAGAGGCCGACTGGACCAACGCCCGGCTCATCACGTCCTCGTCAACTCCCACACAGCACAGTGCTGAAGTGAGGGGAGGCAAAACCACAACGTGCACAGCCTTGGAAAACATCGTCCCACACACCTGAGAGCAAAGTGGACCAACCACAGTTTCCCAGAACCACATGGCAGACTCCCCACAGCACGGGGCTGGGCCCGGAGCATTGTGGGTAACCGTGCCCATCTGTTCCTGCCAAGAACTGCAGAACACGATGAGTGACACGACCAGCGAGGAAAACAATCCAACTGCAGACGGTTTGGCCCCGATACTGAGACGTTTCAAGGTTTCTCAACAGAAACAAGCAATAAATAAATGAAGCTGCATTATCATAATATCACACGTCTTCTACATGAATTAATATGAACAACACTCCATTTCTATACTTCAGTTACAGCACAACTCATCCCTTGAATGTGAGCAGGTGACCTGCTGCAGCCCCTCCCACACGCTGCCGCCATCAGACAGAATGCATTAATAACAGATGAGGAGGGAAACCTAATTAACAATCTGCCCTCCGCAGGGAGCAGGAGGATTGAAATGGAGTTAGGTGGAAATTAGCGGAGGTTATTTTGCATCGCATTTTCAATTATCCCCGGCAATCGGTGTCCACAGGGCCCCGGAGGCGAGGCCCTCAGCGGCGACTTGCTGACGTGGGGTTCGCTTCAAGGGTGAGCGGATGCAGCCACATTAGGAGGCAGAGAGGGAACAGGAGGGTCAACAGTGATTTAAACAGTTCATTCTCTCTTTGGGCTTTTCCCCTCGAGGTCAGGCTGTGACACAGTTCTCTGGACCTGAGATGCCATGTTGGCCTGGGCAGTGAAAAATGAATAAAGTATTATAAATAAACATCATTTTCTGGATGAGCCTCCATGTAACCCTTGGGTAAACCAGCCCAAGGAACTTGAGTCAGTTTCACATGACAATGCACGTCTGTTGCCTGGCAACTCCGTTGAGATTTACACCAGATGTAAAAACAATCAGAACGCCACAGCTGGATGAACGCCGTGCGATGAGGCGACACCAGCGGCGTCCGCAGGAACATCTACTGCCACGGCACAGACGAGAAGGAACGCACCAAGTTCAACAAACAACAGCCTCACTGTCTCACTGGAAACAGCAGCAGCAACAACAACACCACTGGACGCTGCCGATGCTCCTGTGTCTGCACGGCCGGGCCACCAATTAAATTAACTTGTATGCTAGCATGTATCTGCAGTACCAAGCTTGGATCGAACCCTGGGACACACGGCCCCACGGAATGAATCACTTCACGTTGTTGTGCTTCAGCAAAGTACGTCAGCAGGCGTCTTCGCTCCATTCTTCTTTTCTGGGTGAGAGAAAAGGTGAAACGGTGGGAGGGAAGAGTCCAGCGATCGATCGGTAATCGATGCAGAAGAAGGCGGCGCTGAGGCGCCCACCCACCGCCACGAATCACACCAGACAAGTGTCCACACATTCTCTCGACACTAAAAAGACTAATGTCTCTCTGCATCGTATCAGCTGAGGCCACTGGATGAAAGCGCTCCACAGAAATGAGCAGCGTGCTAAAGAGGAGTATAAAACACGCCCGCCTCAGACGCAGCATCCAGTTACCAGAGGGCCATTCCAAAGAGCAAAGCACAAGGAAGTAAAAAAGCCACTTTGGAGTTTATTAACCTTAGAACAAAGACAGATCTATATTCTAAAGAAAACATCGGGTCATGGAGGGGGAGGGACTTCCTGGTCCTCGACAGTTTAACTGGATTCAGAAACCGATTTCATTTTCCTTCATGACGATGAGGTCAGATTGTTTGTTTTCATTTGGATATGAGTGTGTGTGTGTACCTGATGCAGCTGTAGTGTTTAAAGGTGCTGGCAGCTTTCTGACACTCCAGACACAGCTGGATGGCCCCTGGGTAGTCCTCCTCCTACAGACGCACAGTAAATACACGCACATGCCGTTCAATGCTCCATACAGTCATCTGCTCTCAAATGTGTTGTGACACCACCGCACCGTGGTGTTTGTGTGGCTTTGGGTTAAGTGCTAAACACGTGCGTGTAGAGGGATTACTGTACCTCCAGCATCTCGCTGAGCCTCACATCTGTTCGTTGCTGTGAGGAGAAGAATAACAAGAAGGATAACAGGCCCACATATTTTACCGTGCCAACCAGTACTTTCACTTTCCAACATCAACCAATGAACTGAGAGCAGGATGGAGAGTTTTATTTGTGAGGTAGTTCACAGCACGATGTGTTACCAGCGTCTTGATGGTCCTCAGAGACTTCAGCAAGCCTGTCAGCAGCTGCCGCCTCCTCTGATTGGCCAGCAGACCCAGGCTGGCCTCTGTGAAGCCTTCCTTCGACACGCTCAGCTGTCTACACACACACGAGAGAGAGAATCAGTGCTGGTTTATGTTTGATTTGTTGGTGTGGTCCACACTGGATACAGCCTCATAACATGGCTGACAGAGTCACAGAGAGGAGCAGGTGACAGTGTTGAGTGAGTGTGCACGTGTGCACGTGTGATCTGAAGAGCCATTTGTGTCACTTACCTCCTGGCGTTGGTGCAGATGACTGCGGCCAGCTGCAGGTTGGTCTGCAAGGCGGTGACTCGCTCCAGCTCCTGTGAACGTTCAACAAACTGATATTGATTCATCCACATTCATCCACAGGCCTGGAGAGATGTGTCCAGTGACGCCGCCACACAGGATCCTGCTGCGAGCAGTTCACGAAGATGCTGTCAGAGGCAAAATGTGATCCAGCTCAAGTGATTTCCGAACAGGAAATCAGACGTAGGCTCAGTGAGCGCCCTGCGGACCAGGGGCCAACTACGTCGTTATCATTTGATGAGGAGGGAGAGGCTTGGTGTTCCACCTCAGTTTGTGGTTGCTCTCCCACTCCAGTGCAGAAACCCAAACGCTGTGCACTGGCACACAAAAGCAGCTCTGACCAACCTACTACTACTTCTGCTGTCGGAACAGGTGGTCCCTCGTGAGGACACACACCTTTCCTGTGCAGGGGCGAACACCACGTTTCTTTCATTATTAAGAACAGGGCTCACGTCGCTTGCATTGCACTCTCACTGCACTGATGCAGTCGTGCACTTGATTCATAGGAAACGGCATTGTTGTACACACACGCTTGGTAAGCAGTGCTCAAACACACACACGCTCGACAGTCTCTGGCCTGAGGCTCCAATTGGGTGTGCACAGTGAGGTGCACGCACACCACGTGTGTATGTGAACTCACTCACGCACAATTTAACAACACAGCCCCACTCCTACAGTTCACATACACAGCTGTGGTGTGGGAGACGAAGGTCGAGGAGGAGGAGGAGGAGGAAGGGGGGGGGGGAATCCTTTTCCAAGCTTTTCTATTTAAATTTTGATCAGAGGTCGTTCTTGTGACCCTGCAGCACTGATTCTCCCGCCCACACTGAGGTGGAGGGAGCCGGACACACTCTGCACGTTGGTTTTAAATAATCAATGTCGCCATTTATTTTCAGGTTTAAGACTATTCACAATCATAGAATCCTACTTTTCATGTGATCGCAGATTCATGTGGCTCTGTCTGATCAGTTTTTGATGAAGGCAACTAAGTGTTTCCAATTGGACATAATTGAATACCAGTCCAAGTCCATTGTTCTCAGTGGCCTGGTCAGGGCTAGCTGGGGCTAATGCATCACCAGCTGCCCTCCCTCCTCTCTGTTTAACAAGAGGGCATCGATCTTGAAAAACGTATTCGCTGTGTACTGGGGTGGTAACTTCAACAGTACAAATACGGTTCATAAGGAAACAGTGGTTTTGAAGAGGTCAATGTAAATGAGCTGCATCTAACCCCCACAGGAGGACTCCAGGTCGCAGACACGACAGAAGCAGATGTGTTGGACACAGCTCTGTTAAATGTGTTTGACAGCATCTCACAAAGAGGAGAAGCAGAGAGGTGGAGAAAGAAAAATAAATCAAACGTATAAACACCTCGTCAAGGCTTTAGTCAGTAGAGATTCTGAGCTCTGGAGGGAGTGGCCCTTTTTATTTACAGTGAGTGAGTCCAACGTGCACAGTACACGGCCATCCTCTGAGGTTTAAGGGGCAGAACATTTCCAGGTTGTAAAGGAAACCGTTGGCGTCTTTAGGTCCGTGAGTCTTTCTGAACGATGGGAAACTGAGCAGCTCACCCCTCTCTTCTTCTTCTGATGAGCGCTGCAGGGCGACGATGGCGGCTCCCCTCTGCCAGGAGGCGTTTCTGAACCTGCTGGCATCGGGAGGAGGTCTGTGCACAGCGAGGAGCAGGGGAATGTGTGGCCAGTGTTTTACTGATTGTAATGAAAGTCCACTAACACTATATTCATGTGTTTAACCATCAGCGAGACAGCAGGCACTCATCCTAAAGATTAGCGATGGCAACGTTCCAAGATTCCTTTAAGGGAGTGCGTTCCAAAGAATGAAAAATAATAAATAAACAATATCTCTCCGTCTCTGGAGGGGGCCGGACGTCTTTGAGACAGAGCACGGTGGCCTCTGAGGGAAAATCAAAAACACTGCATGCGCAATAACAACCATGTTTTCATCATCCACAGCTTTAGGTTTCCTTGCATATTCCATGACCTTGGACGTGCGACTGACACGTGCAGGGACTGCGTCAGTGAACCACCACTTGAAATCAGCTCTTGCAGTAATATCACTGCAATATCCCAAAATGGTACATTTGTCAAAAGCTGCCAGGATCCAGGCTTTAAACACTCAATTCCATGAGTGCACTTCAACAGTCATCCATCTGACGGCTAATTTAACTTCACTCGAACAATGCAGACCCACTGGCACGTGCACACGCGCACACACACACGCACACACCTTAACACTGCTCACGTGTGACACGCAGACGACAGGTCAACTTTAATGTTTGAAAGTTTGAACTTGCAGGGAAGTTGCTGAATCATTCAACACAGTTATTAACTTAACAAAACGCTGGTCAACGCTGATCAAAGGATGGGGGCGGGGCTGGGGTCCAATTTCATGTTGCCATGGTTACAAAAACTCTCCTTTATCTGGTTGCCTCATCACATCCACTGAGGTCAATCAAGATGTCCCATAATGCACATGCAGAATCCTTTGATGGTGACGGTGAGCGCTTACCTTGACATACGAAGGCTGTTTCTCCAGGATGAGATCTGCCACCTTTTTAGAAACCTGCAGAGAGAGGACATCAACTAATGACTGAGTGACAGGGTTGAACCCAGGTGCCAGATAAGACGGCCGTCCTCAGGTCAGTAGAAATACGCTGTAGATCCTGATCCATGCTAAAAGCTAATATCTATGTGCCTTGTGTTCCACAGCCTACAAAACACACATTGATTGAAATGCCGTCGTCACCTGGACCTCATGACAGACACAGGAGCAGGTCACCAGCGAAGGACAAATACTGCAGTTACTATCAACAGTGCAGAGTCATGTGACGCTCATGTTCAGTCCAAGTGGAGAGCAGGCGACATTTCGAAATGTGTTGCGTATGCATGGCGGCCGACTGGAGCCCTGAGCAGATGGCAGCTGGGTTGATGCTGCTCTTTCCACAGGATGTTCGCACCTGAGCGTTTTGTTTTGAAATCCAAAAGCAAAAAAAATATTCACTACGTGGAAGACGTGAAAGAAATTTGACCAGTGAATGGTGGAGAAACAGAGAGTGACCCACTGAGCCACGTAATGGAAATCCACTGATGTTAGCACCAAATAATAAACGATTCCAGGAGAGGAGGAAGAGTCTTACTTTGTCATGACAATTAGTTTTACAAGGGGCAGAAACTCAGTCCAGGCCCTTCTGGACAGCGCTGGACAGGAGGCCAGCTGGGTTGCAAACCAAGCACAGGCCAGAAGGGACGAACTGGGACAAAACAATCAAATGGCTCCGGACCTTCTCACCCAGGCCAGTGAATAATCAAAGTGGCCCAACGACACAACTCAACAGCAAACTAAAACAGAGCCAAGAATCCACGGCAGGAATCCCAACAGATGGAGTCCAGCTAGTGACAGGAAGAGCATGCAGCTCTCCAACACCATCCATCCCAGTGGGCAATGAATGCCGACATGTTGCTACAGTCCACTGGCTCATTAGCAAACACACTGAACACACATTCTAACACACGTTCTAATCAGTGTATCTGAGTGGGAACATGTTTACCGTTTAATGCAAGTGCATTCTTCAGGAAACCACACACAACAAGTGACAACTGAATCCTCGGTTTTACATACAGGGGCCGGTTAAGCTCGGACACTGTGGCCGTCACCTCTGAGCTCCGCTGGGCGGCGCCTGCCTCGGGGGCAGAGGAGGGGCAGGAAACACGACATCATGCAGTACACATGGTGTACAGTACAGCCTCGTACATTCATCAAATATCAGCCGGCCTCAGTGAGCACAACACACACACACACCTGCATTGAGTTGCTTTATACCTTGTGTCATGACATTAGCCAGGAGAAAGCACCATGGTGAGGAAGTGAAAGCACTATTATCGCCTCTTCAAAGGGCCACACACTGGCCCACGCTGTGTGTGTGTGTGTGTGTGTGTGTGTGTGGCCCACCTGGAGAGACAGACCCTCCATCCGTAGCAGCTGGAAACCAGCAGCATGTGCACATTTGTTGTGTACAGTACTACACAAGATGAAACCAGTGGAGGAATGTTTCCTGTTTCATTATCGAATGTAAAAAACCACAACCAGCACAGACGCAGGAGACCAGCAGAACCAATCCCAGCAGCACTGAGCGTCAGGACGACTGTGCAAATTTGCATTGATAAAGCCACAGTGCAGACTCACAGCCACAGAGGAGGAGGAGAGAGACGGAGAGGCTTCACGCTCCTTTTCAACTCAGCTCCGTGGGAAACTGCCGAACCCTGACATGAAGGGATGTGTAGGAAGAGGAGCGCTGGACGGAGACGTGGCAAAACGCAAACATATATAAAACTGGAGGGGGGGGCTGTCAGGGTGAGTGGGGCAAAGTCTTCACTGGACTCTGAGGACTGAGGCGGCAGGAGGAGGAATGAGACCGGTTCTATAAATAGAAAATGTTGGCAGGCTGTCTCTCCAGCTGACTGGCCACAGGAAGAGAGTCACAGAGAGGAGGAGGATGTCAGAGCTCCTCTTCATCATGAGCAACATCTCACAACCCATGTGTCCCGTCTGTCCAGAGGAGCGGCGCCTTCACGCACGTCCCCGTCTGTTTCCACGCTACACGTTCAGCCTTTGAGGGGCTGAGCCATTAACTGCATCCGCGATGATATCGTGATGTCAGAAAACGCCATTTCCTAATCGCAGAGGCTGCGATTTGACCTCTGGAGCTGAGCTCCGCCTCCTCACCCTCAGCTGCACAGCGCACGCTCACACACACGCGCTCCCCGTATCGCTGCTCTCTGTCTCCCGCACTTTTTACAGAATCTGAGTGACACGAAGGAGTGAGCCGCATCCAAGTCAGAAATGAGTGTGTGTGTGTGTGTGTGTGGCACGTACTGCTGCCTGCTGTCTCTTCAGCTTGTCTCGATGCTCCTCCAGCTCCTGCAGGTTCAGCTCAGGTGGGAGTTTCTACAATCGCACACGCAGATAAAAAACAAAACACAAACTTATTTTCTAGTCTCACGATGCATCCGCCCACACAGGTGAACACACAGTCACAAATACTGTGTGCGAGTAAGCGGCCAGAGCAGGTGTGTGTCAGACAGTACGGGAGGACTTTATCTTCACAGAGCAATTCTTTATCAGCGTCTTCATTTTTCTCTTTGTCTTCGCTGGGTCATATTAGTCCCGTTAGTCGGGGAGGTGGAGGTTATTATTTAGTAAACAGCAAACAAACTCTGCTCGGAAAAAGAAGATATTACAAATCCACGGCCCAAAGGATGATGGGTAATTACTTTCCCCTTGACTGAGAGTCTCATTTCAGATGGTGTAGCAAAACCAAGATAAATCTAATGAGATTTCACACCCTTCTTCTGTGGAGTGGATGCGATCCATCAATCAGGACGTCAGCAGCGTGCACGCGTGAGAGGCAGCAGCTCGAGTGAGGAAGAGCCTCTGCCAGTCGCAGCATAAATGCAGTTTTATCTGAAACGTGGTGATCATTGCTCTGAGCGGTGGGCGTGTTAACCCTGGTTCTGAGTGAGCGGTGCCACGTCCGGCGAGCGTCTGACCTCCAGCTCGTGCTGCACCATGTCAAAGGAGTCGCTGGAGAAGTAGACCTCCTCGATGCTGCTGATGATCTCCTGCTCCGCCTGCGGGTCGATGGACTGCTCCCTCAACTCCCGCAACTCCTCCTGGGAAAAGACACGCAAACAGGAATGTACTTCACTTCCCACGCCAACAACTAATACGAACACTAAACAATATGTCACGAGAGAGAAAAAACGTTGTGAAATAGAGGAAGAAGGGGATGGGTTCACGAGCAAAAGGAGAGAGAGAAGGAGACGAGAGAACAGATTAAATGAGTCGGAGAACAAAGTGCAAGAAGCGGAGGGGAAAACATGAAGCGTGGGGTTTGCAGCTCGTTTCATGGGGAGAACACGCAGGAATGAGCGAATGAATTCAGCCTGGGATTCCCCCTTCAAAGACACTTTAATGCCTCATTGATTAACATGCGGGGCTTCCACCAAGTTAGAGTCGAAGATAAAAGCTCCCGGCTGCACTAACGAGCACTGATCCAGTCACAGGTGAATAAGGAAGTGGTGACGGTGTGAGCAGCGCGCAACAGGAAGCAAGTTCAAGGTCAGAGCTGCATATGCTCCTCACACCCACATACTGAAGCCCAACTCTCCTAGCTTAGCATATTAGCATGCAAACATTTGCAGAACGTTTCATCGAGGCTCCAGGAAACATCCTTCCATATACTTCAATTCTATATTTACATCACATCAAAAAGCATTTGATGCTCAGTGCTCCCAACTCACTGCTGAGTCGGACTTTTCAGGGATTAACACACTGAGGTTTCACCAGAATGAATCATCATGGTGCCAAAAATAGACCAGGCCAGATGCAATCTATACATCCCTATATGGATCCAGAGCCACTTCCAGAAACCTTTCATCAGCCCAGCACAAAGCCTTGTTGCACACCTGCTCCTGTCATCATGAGGTCACTCATTTAATTCAATTACACAAACAGAATCCCCCCGTTTACGCCACACGTGTGAAATGGTGAAGGTGATGAAAATAAAGCGTCGAGTGTGACACTGCTGGTGTGTGAATCTGCAAGCCTTCAGGTGACTGTGTGGAGGGAGCAGGAGGGGAGCGTGAGATCGAAAAGGAGGGGGTAGAGGTAGGAGGAAGGAGATCACGCTCTGGCATCAAAAGGGTGGGTGGGAAATCAGCTCAAATGAGAGGCAAAGCGAAAACGGGAGGGGGGGGGTGAGTCATTGCTCGCGAAAGTTAACACAGAAAGAAAAAGACAACGAAGAGTCTCCCGTGAAGCCACTCCTGTGCCACCGTCTCTCTCCCTCGCCCACCTGCAGTGGCGTGAAGACGTCTTCACACGAGTGAGTGAGTCACTGAGATACGACTCCCTCTCCTGCAGCCAAAGCAACAGACGCCCCTGTGCCCCCCCCCCCCCGAAACTCTGCCCGTCTTCTACAAATGAATGGTGTTCTCCTCTGGTTGCCGTGTTGGGTATTTAAAAACCTTCCTCAAACATGCAAACAACATGAGATGCTGCGAAAACAAAGAAGTCAATACACAGCAGGAGGGTGCTGATGGAAAATAAAGATGATGGGATGTGAATTACTTCCCCTAAGGAATCATTCATGAGAGGAGAAAATCAAAACGCTCCTCGCCACAGTCAGAGCTGCATATGTACGCTCACGGGGTCTTTGCCCTGGTTCGAACCCAGCGGCCCAAGAGGCTGCAGGCCCACACAAAACACCCATTACAACTACCATGTGATGGGCTCAGAACCACGGCATCGGAGGCATTTATACATCACATGATAAACACGCCATGAAAGCGACAGTCAAACACGCCACCGCCCCCCCCCCCCCCCCCCCCCCCCCCCCCCCCCCCGGCGGGCCGGGGCCCCCCCCCCCCCCGCCTCGATCTGCTCGTGGGAGGAGCTGGAGAAGAGCACGACTTCGATGAGGCAATCTGCACGTGTCAGTTCATGTGGTTTGTGAAGAGAAGACTCTGAAATTCCTAAAAACATAAGACAAGTGATATGTGAGCTGATGGCGACCCCCACTGGTGGGGAGTGGTTACTGCAGGAACCTGCGGCAGGATTTGAAGAACGCCAGTTATTGGAAAACCTTATTTTTGAAGATTCAGAACCAGTGTGTGATTGAACAGCCCCGGGCTGCTCAGGGAGATAACGCATCATGACACCTACGGAGGAAAATCCTCAAAGCAGAATCCTGAACACAGGATTGGAACAGCAGGAAAAAAACGTCTGTTTTTGGTGTGAACCCACAAAGCAGCTTATACCCTCTCCAGAAGAAGAGAGATTACAGAAGGCAAACAAATATCAAAGTGCTCTAGTGGTAGCTTTGACTCTTCTGGAGTTCAATACAAACATAAATAAACGTTTTAAATCTGCCAAGGCTGTGGCATGTTTAAAGGTTTACAGCCTGGGCCAACTTGTTTTTCACCATGATTCCTGGAACATTATCACGTTTGAATCTTGTATGAAGTCAATGTTTTATTTAAAACTCATTGTCCAGATTAGCATGTATATATGCAGAGGACACTGAGGACACAGGGGGAGGTAATTATGTCCCCAGAGCATGAGGTGGGCGGCTGAAGCCAAGAATCTGGCTTCTTTATGCAGAACTACACAAAACCCGACATCGGTGGAAGCAACAAAACCAAACCCCCCCCACAGTCATGGGACCTCTTACCAAAAGTCAATCTCTTCATCTGCCAATTACTCCCACTCACTCATACTTTTGACAGCATCATTTATCAATCATCCTCATCAGAGCCCCCCCCCCCCACAGGGAGCCAGATGCTGCTGCTGTCACGTTGCTGCTGGGGGACGACAAACGATGTGATCGATGCTAAACTGCTCTGAAACACATAAATGGCTCCAGCCGGCCTGGATTACACCAAGGATCCTAATAATACACCGTCAGACCCTAACCCTCGTGTTCAGGTGGTCAGTGTGGTTTCACTGAGAGAATGTTTCAGTCATAATTACACTCACATGTGACAGGGGGTAATCTGATGATGGGAAAACGGATCGGTTGTTATCATGTGATAGAGACAGTCAACACGATAAGATTTGATCATCACTCACTGAGTGTGTGAGCTAATTCAGGTAATGTTACTCAGAGTTGTCTTAATCGGGGTAATATGTTACTATCTGAAGCGTGCAGGTGAAACACTGGTCAAAGCTGAAACCTCAAACCGACTCATGCAGCAGCTGCACGTCAAACACAGGCACAAGCTATTGTCCCTGACTGACCCATGCTGGACTCTGAGGTATTCTGTGTCCAAGGGTTACTACATGGTATAAATACAGACTAGAGCTACCTACCTACCTGGGTTCCTGGAAGCTGAGGCGCCCCATGGCATCATGTAAATACAGTCAAAGCATAATATCATCAAATACTGAAGCGTGTGTTTGGACTGAACCCATAATAAGCACATGTTTGCAGTGCACACAGGAGAGAGAAATCATATCAGAGAAACTAAACAAAGCCCATCCAAGTGCTCCTTGACGGTTCCAGGCCTAAAACACACAAGGGTGTTTGATTACTGCATTTCCAGTCTGGCCACTGACATCAATCCCTGGGCCGTGTGAAAAGACCTCTCCTGGGGCGCTCCCGTCTGCCCCCACTCAGGCTCTAATTACACGTCCAGGGAGGATGGCTGCTT
This sequence comes from Pseudorhombus dupliciocellatus, assembly GCA_016785235.1. Classification (NCBI taxonomy): domain Eukaryota; kingdom Metazoa; phylum Chordata; class Actinopteri; order Pleuronectiformes; family Paralichthyidae; genus Pseudorhombus; species Pseudorhombus dupliciocellatus. Next base: position 584,593 of record JAFBJW010000110.1, read on the forward strand.
CTCTGAGCGTGATCTGTCACTAACATGATCCAGTGACGATTATCATCTGTGTTCACGCCCTGCGGTCTAACCCTAACCCTACACCGAAGGTCAGTTCTGACAGGTGTCATTCTTTTGTGTGTGTTAAGCTCACACACACAAAAGTGACTGGGAGGAAACAGGGCTGGTCACCTCCCAAGTTCCACGCAGCCGCAGCATTGGAAGGTCAAGGCAAGCGGAGCAGCCAGCTGAGGATGGAAGTGAGCGGCTGCACTCGCTCTCGACAAACTGAATTTGAACAAGTGTGTAATGACAAATTCTTCAAGCGACTAAACATGACTGATGGCATTTCTTCAAATGCAGCCATGCAAAGACGTGTGAAGGCTGCTACTGCAGGCCACGCTCCACAGGGCTGGGGAGGAGGAGGAGTTGTTCATGACTGGCATCCAGAATCAGCGGCCGAGCTACCAGCCTATAGGACACACTGACGCTTCTGTGAAGTTATAGGGAAACGTTTTGGTCTTCGATTCTATTCTCGTCTCTTTTTTTGTTCTGTTTAAAGAGTCAGTAACCAAATTCACAGTGAGAAGAAAACAGCAACAGTTTGACAGAACTGTAAACAGGAAGTGTGACCTGACAGGAAGCCGACATGAAGCTTACCTTGCTGGGGATCCTCAGATTCTCCACTGGACTGAGGTCCGCCATGCTCTCCTGGGGGCTCTTCAGGCCCTGTCAAAATAAAACGCCCTGTTAATTCACACAGCTGTCCACCATGACTGAGCCCCCCGCGCTACACTCGCCCGACTGTGTGTGTGTGTGTGTGTGTGTGTGTGTGTGTGTGTGTGTGTGTGTGTGTGTGTGTGTGTGCGTTCTCCGGGTGAGCTCAGCGGCTCGTGTCTGTTTGGCTACGAGCTGTCAAATTAGCTTAGCTTAGCCTAGCAGCAGCTGTCAGAGACCCAGGGGCCCGGCGGCCCGGCCCGGGCCCGGCTGGCCCGCTCACCTGCCGGGCCATCAGGGACTTGATCTTCTGCATCGTGACTCCAGCCAGTGCGAGCGGGCCGATGCTCGGGGAGAAGAGCCTGAGCTGTGGGTTGTTGTTACCGACGAGCCTCCATCACTGCGAGGGGGAAGCCATAGTTGAGCTGTCACGTGACCGGCAGCGCCGGGACCAGGAAAAAAAGAACCGCGGAGCATCTCGGGAAATGTAGTTTGTTAATGTTCGCTGCATGAGGCCTGATTGACTGTGAGAATATCGCGGTTTAAAATACTGAGAATTGTTGACATTAAATAAGATAAAGAAAATGTGTGTTTGCAGGCTGTAAACAATGAAGACTATATATTTAAAACTAAATCCACTGCACGTGTATTTCTACAATACACCACTAGATGGTGGTAGTGTGACACCATAAGCAATAGAATCGACTCCAGCAATGATTATTTGGCCTGTGAGAAATGGTATCATTGTTCTAACTCTTCTCCATATCACTGTTATTGCTACAACCATTTATATCCCATTATTATCATTCTGATATTTCTTATCAGATTATTATTAAAACTCTATTCAGTTGAAAGAGACTAATGTATAATGTATATAAACTTCTTATTCAAATTAGCTTCATTTCATCCTAAAGCCCTGAGATGATATATTCTAACAATGAAGGTAGCTCCATGTTTCTATCATGTCTCCTCAGCTGTGTGCCATCAACCCTAAATAAGTTTGTATCATTATATTTGTTAAACAAACCTGAACGCGTCATGTCACACGTCTGCCAAGCGAGTAGAACTCGCTCTGAACTGCAGCAGGACCTGAGCTGAGCTAGTTCCTAGTTAGTGAAGCCTCAGGCTATTTCCAAGTCAAATGAAGGTGAGGTCAGCCTCCTCAGGTGAGTTTGCTCCACATCCACAGAGCCGAGCCTCTCCCTTAAAACACACACTGAGACGGAACAGACGGCAGCCGCCACCCGGAGATGCCGCCGCACAGACTGGGAGCTCACTGTGTGAGTGTGTGAGTGTGTGAGCTGGGAGAGTTGATTTTCCAAACTGTTTTATCAAAAGGAGGAAGGCCACGCTTCTCCTTCATTTGTTTTCAGTTTTAATATTTATTAACAATACTACTTCAGCCACCTTACTCCTGTCCCCTGGGAATTAGTCAAGTTTTCTATCTATTTCTGTCTATTCTCTATGTGTCTGCCTCCCTCCTCCTTTCTCACACACCCACACACACACAATTGTGCGTGCTCGTGACAAGGTGTCAGCGGGAGCAGGTGGAGGCCTCTGCCACACGCTGAACGTCCGTCTGTTGCTGCCTGTCTCCAGCCCGGCCCGGCGGACAGAGACCACGAGTACAGCTCGTACACTTGCGAACGAAACTTCACAGCCAGGGTGTCCAACAAAGGCCGACTGTGAAGAGACCGAGAACGTGAGCATCGTGACTGTTCATTTCACATCCACTGCCGCTGCCATCCAGCGAAGACGACTCAAAGGAAGTGAAAGTTGGGACCCGGAATAGTAAACGGTGACATCTTTAATAAAGTACAAAACAGACGCGTGAATGCAGAATACAAACTGTACAATCATTTAAGAATGAATTCAAGAATTGTCTTAGTGTCAGCATTTCCATGTCGAGCAGAAAAATGCTAAACATTAAGTGAAAGGAATAAATAGATTTCAGACAATAGAATAACATGTATAAAGAGTCTGCAGTGTACAATATATACAGCACGTCTAAGCAAAATATATTTGGTACGAGAAAATCCATGAATTATAACACTTAGTAGATTCTCTTTGGGGGAAATGTTGCATTAGCAACATATAAAGTTAACATGAGCATTGACGTGTGGAAGTACTACCTCATGATCTAACAGGAAAAACACATCCAACATCACTGGTCCTTTCACATTCAAAATAAGTCATTTGCACATTTTGAGTTCACAGCCATGATCAAACTGTCCTCAACAACAGGTCACGCCCCCTTGTTTCCTTCATCCCACGCACTCAGTGAAATAACGAGAGTCCAAGTCAGATCTCAGCTCTCAGGCCAGGGGTCACTGGGACAACCGCTCGGGCTTTCGGGGACGTGTCTGATCACATCGTAGATGGTGGTGTGCACGTCCTGGGCTGACTCGAGGCGGGCCAGAGATCTGCACGACACCTGGAGGACAGTTGCATCGCATTGAGACAACAGGAGGTCGACTGTGAATGCACAGCGTATCGAGGGTGGACGGGTGTAAGTACCTGTGTGGACTCGATTTTCCCTGGTATGGAGACAAACTCATAGATGCCAAAGTCCTCTGTTGCATCCTCGTGGCCTGTTGGTCACCAGACGACAGCTGAGAATCACTCACCCCTCATTCCTCGTGACAGTGCTGCACAGCGCACGTGTCAGCAGCAGCTTACCTGAGCGATGATGCTTCTTCTGCTCCGACAGCGGTCTGACACAGACAGGGAGGAAACAGAGCCTCAGTCAATGCACAGCATGTGGACGATGACACAGTGAGGGCCACAGCTCAGCTCTTACCTGTTGTAAATGCTCATCAGCACTGTTGTGAAGAAGAGACAGAAGAAAAGGAATTATTTCCAAATAAAGGGAAAAAACAACCTTTCAAATGTAAACGTAGCAGAGAGTCGTCACCACAGTGTCAACAAAAACAAATGCTGTGTGACCCTGTCCCAGTCACGTCAGGGTGCGTGGACAGTGTCAGTGGGAGAACATTGGCCTGGAGGCCGATCACTATCATCAACATGGACGATTTCCCTGCGTATAAAATCAGATCAGGAGATGATGAAGGGTGGCGGAGTCCAGACAGCAGTTCCCAGAAGAACCTTCTGCACACTTCACAGATTTGGTTCTGACGAAGTGAAAATCAAAAACTGTTCATTTATTCAGTGATCCTCAGTTACGAGCCAGAGACACTGGCAGCAGAGGTCACCGGTGGCGTCTGATGGTAGCCTGTGAAAGCCGTGCGCTGGCAGAGAATCACAAAGACTTGCCTCTCTTGGGACTGCAGGTTCTCCTGAGGAAGAACAGCAGCAGGCAGCCGATCACGAAGAGCGAGCAGACGGCGATGGCGGCGAGCGACGACACGGGGCCTTTCTCTTTTCCTGTAACTTAACAGAGGACGCGGCCGTCAGCCTTCAGAGGATGGTGTGTGATTCCAGCGTTAGCAGCAGCCATCGTTATCACCACGACAACAAGTCAACGTCCACGCGCTATAAAACTTTGTCAACAAATACGACAGCTGTCATCCTCTGTTTACTTTCCCAGCCGCTGAGCCTTGATGCAGGCACTGGAACCTGGCAACCCCCCCGGTGCCGTGTTGACACAGTGGATTACCTGCAGCGCTCCACCCTGCCACCAGCAGCGTGAACTGGGCCTCGTCCTGCTTCTGCGTGACGTTGTTGAAGGCGCGGCACATGTACTCCTCGGCCTGGGCCAGCCTGTAGGACAGCACCTGCAGCCGCGGGCCCTCGGTGATCACCTTGGTGGAGTTGCGGCTCTTGGAGATCCAGACGTAGCTGTTGGGTGGGTTGGAGTCGGCCTGGCATTCGAAGAAGGCCAGCTCCCCCGGGTTGATGGTGAACACCTCCCCTGTGCGCAGGCCCTGGCCCGAGTTCACCTCCAGATTGTAGGGGCCATCTGCGGGGGGGGGGGGTACAAAACTTTCACACAAACGGTCTCATTGCAATGCATGATGGGATGCTTGGGCTAAAGGTCGGACGAGCTGAAACCGTCTCTCTCTCTCTCTGAGTGGCTGTGGGCAGACATGAGTCCTCACTCCTTTGCCTGAGCAAACACGAATGTGTGTGTGTGTGTGTGTGTGTGTGAGCAGAGCACGTCTGTGTGACATTAACATGTGAGCCAGAGCAGTGGAAGCTGTACTCACAGTAGACGGCGAGCTCCAGGCCCCGGCTGCGGCGGCCGTGGCTGACCGGGTTGCTGGCCACGCAGCGGTACGTCCCCTTGTCCTCCTTCCTCACCGGGCTTATGACCAGCGTGGAGCCGTTCTGGGACGAGTGGTGTCTGTCGCTGTGGACCAGCGGGACGTCGTCCCTCAGCCACCGGAACTCAACCCTGGTTCCTGTGTCAACAGAGCAGGTCCAGGTCACGTTGGCCTTGTCCTCGATCACTGCGCCCTTCGGCCTCTTCTCGATGCGTGGGCTGGACACAGGGACTGGGAGACAGACCACAGCTGTTCACAATGGTCGTCACGAGAGGACAGATCAGAGGCGAGGGCCGGGCCAACACTCACCATCCACAGTCACGTGCACCGTCCTCTCCTCCTTGATGACCAGTCCTGTCTCGTTGTGGAACTCTATGTTGACGCTCAGGTGATAGTCCCCCTCGTCGGCCGGGTCTAACTGGTGGATCAGCAGAGAGGCGTTGGGCACCTTGAAGAGGAGGTGGTTGCGGTACATCATGTTCGGGATGGCGGCCTCCTTGGTAAACGTCACCAGCATGGTCCTGGCGCCACTGGGCCGGGTGTGGAACCACGTCCCCTGGACCTCGGCGGCGTCCAAGGGAAAGCGGGTCTCCACGGGCAGGAGCAGCGAGCGCCCTTGGACGCCGCGATGGACCAGAGACGGGATGTAGATGAAGTCGGAGCGGACCTCTGCGGTGGAGGAGAACAAAGGGTCACCATGGTGGAGAGCAACAGGCCTTTGTGGAGAAGCTTCTCATCATAGACACGCCCACAACTTTACACGTGCTGATCCCATGAGGTCCTGAACATCCTGGAACTGCCATGAGTTCATTTTGACCCAGTTCAGTGGTGTCAGACCAGACGAGGCCTGCCCGTCGCTGCTCGCTTCAGGTCTCGTCTCGTGGTTGCCGGGGGAACTTCTCTGGTTCTCTGGTGACAGGCTGAAAACGCAGCAGGGCGCCGCGTCGCTGGCGTTTCCTTTTCAGACAGCAGATACTGTTCATACTGCGCTTCGTTATGTCTCTGACACTAACTTCATTCTGGAGCTGAACCTGAGGCGCCTGAGCGCAGCAGCCTGTGTGTAGGCAGCGATGAAACCAACTCGTGTGTGTGTGTGTGTGTGTGTAAATAACCAGGGGCCAAGTCAGAAAACTGGATTTTGTTTTCTCTCTCACAGACGGCCCCGCGGCACGATTCGCTCTCACAGGCCTGTGGGCCAGTGTGTGTGTGTGTGTGTGTGTGTGTGTGTCGAGCAGGAGTGTGCCTGTGTGACAACAGCTGAGATCCGGTGAAAACGAAGAATGGGAGGGAGTGTGCCGAGCCCGCTGCTCCACTGTTTTCCCCAAACAATTAGGACTAGCATGACAATGGTCTCTGAGGTGAGAGGACACACACACACACACACACACACACACACACATGCTGATAGCCACCAGCACCTGCCTCCTCTCACCCTCACACACAGCCGAGCTGTTTGGATACTAAACACAGTGACCTGGTGCGTGTCCGAGCACAGTGCTCCTCAAGGAGGGTCCATCACACACACACACACATCATGGGGGGGGCGTCCATGTTTGAGGGACTTTCCAGTCTCATCTGTCATGTGAGGGAAGCTGGTGTATCTGTCACTTCTCCTTTCCAGTGAGCGCTCCCAGGCTGAGTCGATACAGTCACATGACAGAGGACGCCTCACGCTGACTTAACGAAACGTTAATGATCGGATCTGAGCCTGGTAGACGCCGCACACGTTCCCAGTCTGTCAACACAAACACCAGCAGCCACACCAAGGGCTCACCTGTTAGGACGAGCAGCACGGAGCAGACGGACAGCGCCAGTCCTCCTGGGGCCTCCATGACATCTTATCCTCTGGGGATACGTGGGACGAGTGACAGGCAGCCAGGGAGTGAGGAAGGGATGGAGGAAGAGAGCGAGGAGGAGGAGGAGGAGGAGGAGAGAGATATGACTGGTTGTGGTGACATTTGCCTGGGAAATAAGAGGACACACCGAGGCCCCTCCCACATGACAGCAGGAGGAAGAAGAGGTCCACCTGGTAAAGAGAGAGAGCACGGTGGGGCCCTCCCTCTCTCACAGAGCCGCCCTGAGGCTGGGGGTTTCGCCCTGTCTAAGGGAAACAGAGACATAAATATCAAAGTGTAAAAGGATAGTGGGGAGGGCAGCTGTGCGGCGCCGCCGCCTCAGGCTGAGACTCAGAGAGCTTCAACAGCCACGGGCACGCCGCTCGCCACCGATGCTTCGAAACGAACTCGTGTGCCGAGCGAGGACAAAGCTGTGACCTTTCAGACCGAGACAATCAGGTCGTTGCTCTATTGCTTTTCCATGCACCCTCGAGGAGATTTGGGAAAAGAAGGGATGGAAAAACAAGTGCGTAACGCACCCTGACCAAGGCGGTTATTCTTAGCCATAAATCTGTGGCCACGATTTTTTCCAAGAAGAGGCCGAGCTCGTTGTTGGTGATGGATGATGGGCAGCATCCGCTGGGTAAATAGACCCAGTGACCCTCGCTGTCAGCCAGTCAGACCATGATGTCATGAGGAGGATGGCACCGTGAAATGACGGGATTATTTTCATGGGGGGGGGGTCCTCTGAGACACTGATCCTGCAGCTTTCATATTTCACCACTAGATGGGGCGAGTGCTCCATCTGAAGGTCTGAGGCTCAGAGTCCATGTCTATTCCAACAGGTTGTCATTTTCCCTTCGTCCTCTTCTGTTCTTTGTGGCCTCTCTCACTCGCCGTCTCTTCCAGCTGCAGACACAGCAGCCCACATCAAGGCCACGCTGCTGGCACACGTGTGTGTGTGTGTCTGGCACGGTGGGTACAGTGGGGCCACAGAGGGTGTGAACTGTAGGCTGCCGTATGTATATAAATATATATATTCCTGAGAAAAGGACACGGCGCTGTGTTGGATGCTGAGCTCATGAATGACATCAGAGGATCCCACCAATAGAGAGCAGGCTCAGCGCGAGCAAAAGGAGACGTGGGCGGATACGACCTCTGATGACAACAGGATGAAGAGATGAAGTGGGCCCTGAGCCTGCTGTGGGACACACAGCCTGTGTGTGTGTGTGTGTGTGCAGACGCACTGTTGAACCCGTGGATCCGACTGCAGCAGCCTCAGCAGCACCTTCAATGTGAGCGTGTGGCCCAGAGCATGGAGGCTGAGTCAGAGCCTGCCTCCACCCAGCAGTCATAACACTGTGTGTGTGTGTGTGTCCGTCCATGTTCCACCCAAACATGTAAACATGCGTCTACATCCTCTGCACAGACGTCTACCCATGGTGCAGCATGCTGCCAGCTGCAGGAACAGTTTAGTGTGTGTGTGTGTGTGTGTGTGGTGGCAAGGGCCTCACCCCTTTAACGCATTCCACAATCTTGCGCCCACGCACTCGCAGTCAAAGACAGGAAACAGTCCGATGTCAGATCCTGCTGCTGTGTGTGTGTGTGTGTGTGTGTGTGTGAGAGACATGAGTCTGCACTCGCTCACATTTCCCTTTGAAACTCAAAGGAGGTGACGTGACGACGTCGACAGGAAACAAGGTGCAAACAAGGCTGCATTTGCAGCAGCTGCGTTCCTGCAGATGTGCACTGAGCGGCGTGTGTGTGTGTGTGTGTGTGTCAGTGGCAGGTGTAACTCTCCTCCAGTTTATACAGTTGACACACTTCCTGCTCCGATTCAGAATCAGACGTTGTCAAAGACTCGACTCTGTGCGCTGACGTGACGAGGAGCAAAGTGTCACGAAGCGAACCAGAAAAATGACTCGTTCATTAACTCTGCACACACCTACGAAAAGTATGTGTCTGCGTCGTCACACAGGCCACAAACCCAACTGCCGTGTGTGTGTTTGGGCGCACGTGCATGCACACAGCCGCCTCTCTGTTCAGCAGCGAAGTGCTGGCTGGGACGGGGACGCTGAGACCAAAAGGGACGCACGCTGACCTCAGGTGACCAGCTGCAGAAAGGGGAGGGGACAGTTTACGACCCCCGCTCTGGCACCGACCGTTGTTGTTCCTACCCATAACCACCCTCAGTGGTGATGTCATCAGCCAGAGGTGTGATGTCACGGCAGAGGGTGGGCGGAGCTGGTTACCGACCCCACAGACGCTCAAAAGGTAGATGAATAAAACAAGTAAGAAGTGAGCAGGGATGTTAGTTCATATTTGAATACAAGTCGGTTGCTTTGCTTAACTTTGACTTTTCTTTGACCGGTTTTGTTGAAGAGCTAAAGGTCAGCGAGGGGAACAACCCCGACTGAATCAGACGGAGACGACCAGCATTTCACTTTCATTATGATGTCTTGCTTTCCCTGCAGTCTGACACACACACACTCTGAAACGAGGTCAGGTCTGTGTTTGCAGTCATACTAGGAATCTGTTTCCCCTGACGCCCGGCGACAGAAACACTGACTAAGATCAGCTAGTCGCAGTTTGTCCTGAACTGATCTCGTTTCTATGCAAATATCACAGCTGACCACAGGGCGTGTGTGTGTGTGTGTGTGTGTGTGTCAGGGGCCTGGCAGTTCTCTGAAACCCTCGTAAAAACTCCTGCCTGAAGTTTCCCATGGTGCATCAGTCATAAAACGCTTCGGAGGCGAGAGGAAAACTTGGTTTGGACGTATGAAGTTAGTAAGAGTGCTGGAGCCCGTCCCACAGGCGGGGTCCGGCGTGGACAGGCCGCCGGTCCATCCGGGGCCAAAACACACTCCAATTTACACCCCCAGTCAATTTAGCGCCGGCGTTGGTCCCAACCACAGCCTGTGGAGCAGGAGCGGGGGCCACGCGATGATCACGAAAACACTGATGAAAAACTAAAAACATCGCCAGTAGTTAGACCCCAGCTGTGGCCACACACTCGGCTGGTTACAGGACGCTCGGACTTTCAAGGTCCAATGAGACGCGTCCCTGCAAAGAGGTAAAGGTGCGTTACAGCTGACAGGCCGGCGCCTGGCGAGGCCTCGCAGGTCTCACAGCTTCGCTGTTTCATGACAGCCTGACACCAGAACAACAAAAAGACTTCAGGTTGTAAGTGCAGCACACGCCGGGCTCACGCTAATCCTTCCGCTGCACCCTCATAACGGCCGAGACAAAAAGAAATCTGTCAAATATGATTCACTTGCTCCCAGCTTGTTTTTCTGGCGTCTGCAGTTAATTTTCTGAGGAATGTGAGGAGCAGCTGTCACTTTAGCACATGAATGGAGCCGTTTAGTGGCCCAGCGGAGGAGGAGGAGGGACAGCTGGGCCCGAGGGGACAATAGCTCTCTCAGTTAATCATTAATACTCCTAATGAACAGCAGCCAGGCCCCAGAGGTTCAGGCTGACACCTGCATGTTGCTGCTGTTCTTCACCAACTAACTGACCCCAGGTTCACCAGGTCACCTCTGACCGGGACAGAGGCCACGGGCGTCGTGGTGAGGAGGGAGCATGGACCTGTCCCCTTTAACCACGCTGACGCTCCGTGTTCCGTGTGGTCAGAAACAGCCGGTGAGTCAGAGGAGCAGGTGCGCTCTGCCCAGTTAATCTCCTCACGTCCCACTGGTGTAAAAGAAGACGTGTCCACCCCATCGAACAGAGAGAACCTGTGATGTCACTGCTCTGATCCTCTGTTTATGTTTGAGTGGCTGGAGTGTGTGTGTGTGTGTGTTCCTGACCACGTGAATTTGTATGTAAGTGTGTGTCCGCACGTGGCCCTGCATCCCCACCTCCCCCCCCTCCCAGGCGGAGGTGGCAGGTGTTCCTGTGTCCCCTTAAAAAAGAGCAGGTTTTAATGTCGCCTCCTCAAGTTAGTGGCTCGGTTGCCATGGCGATGCCCCAACAGAAAGAGGCTTGTGTCTGGGGGCCGGCGGCGGGGAGGAGAGAAGGGGCTTTGCTCACCCCACACACTGCGGACTTCAGTCTGGCTCGACAAGAAAGACGACGGGAGGAAACCGAGTCGGGCAGACAGAACAGGCTCGGCCTGTCCGCTGGCATTGCTGGGATTTTTCCACCAAATGCTGCTTAAACATTAAGCCGCCGCCACGGAGGTGGGCGGGGTCTGACTCGTGAAAGCGGCGCCCTGAGTGATGCTTGTAATTTGTGACAATGGGTGTGAGGTTGGAAAGGAGTCCAGTGTCACCTGCCCAGGTGTGACAGCTGTGCCTGGACAGCCCCTCCATTCAGGTGTGTGTGTGTGTAAGGAGATCTGGGTAACTCTGGGAGTCACCTGTCCCTCGTTGGCCCCTCTCGTCCCTCTGGGGAGGGCTGCAGTTCTCTTTTGGCCGAGCTGATCAGCAGCTGCCACGCGCAACACACACACACACACACACACACACACAAAGAAACGCAAACACCATTCCGTTCTCAGCTCGTCTGGGGCTGATCTCGACTCACGTGAGCGGGTCGGCGCTGCTCTGTGCTGTGGGCCGAGCCCGTTCTGATTTAACAGCCACCGGCCAGTGACGAGGAGCTAATGACACTTCACTCACGTCCCCGTGTTTCTGCGAACACTTGGCTCGTCTCCACACATCTCTCACTGTGTTTTTAGCAGAGGTCATATTTAGAGACAGCAGTCAACAAGTCATGTTATAATCCTCAGTAATAACGTAACTATGACGAAACACCAACTGAATGAAGCTCGATCGAGGCGCAGCAGCAACCACAGGTGAGGGCGGGTGAACGTCCACACCCCCGGCATGACCTTTGCCCCCTGGATGAAACATTAAACTGTGTCCAGAACAGGAAGCTCGTACCTGGAGCTTCCTGTTCAGGTGACGACTGCTGAGGGTCAGACACAACACACTCGCTTTCAGACCGTGTGTGTGTGTCTCATTTCTGCACACACTCAGGATCTAGGTTTGTTCTCGGGCTCCATCACAGCCATGCATGCTAATGCAGGGCCTCTCAGAACTGATTTCACATGAACAATGATGATGTAGATGGCCACGTTTACAGTAATTGGTCTTGGGCCCATTGTGCACATTGTGTGTTTTCTCATGCAAATTGAGTTTTTAAATGTGAGGTTGCCTATAAAGTTGGGCGGACATACTTCCATGTTATTATCCCCTTAGTTTTACCTTTCCAATGGAATCAGAGGGTCCCAGGAGCGGGGGAAGCGCCGTCCTCTGATCTTCTGTGCATTTCTAAGTCGCCCCCTCAGTGGGCTGAGGAGAATGGGCCTGGGCTACACGCCTGTAATTGGCTATTCATTGGGATAATCTAACATCAAGTCTCGTCATGTCCAAAACCGTGTCCGGCACCAAGGAGAAAAAACTTTATGATGGAGTTTGAGCACCTTCTCACAGAAGATGCTGGAAAACTATCTGATGAAGTATAGAGACTAGATATACGTTTCAAAACACCTCACGACTACTTTACGATTGTCATCAGAGTGGAATCTGTGTGTACATGTAAACTGATGGACACAGGTGGGCCATGGACCACCCGAGCAGAGGGGCCCGGGCTCCGGCCACAGATCAGGCCCCGGGGCCTTGAACCTGACCCCTCGGGACCATCTGAGGCCGAGCTTGTCACATCGCATTCCCGCAGGCGCTTTGGCTGCTCAGTGTTGCGGGGCGCCCCCCCCCCCCCCCCCGTGCTGACAGTGGGGGGACGCAACCCGCAGCGCAGCGCAGAGGAGGAGGCGGCGGGGCCTTTGTAGTCGGGGAGGAATGCGGAAATGTCCCCGCTCCGTGTCAAACCTCTCTGAAGGGGGTCAGGCCACATTCAGCCGGCGTGGGAAAGGCAGGCAGAGCCGGAGCTCACACACACACACACAGAGAGAGAGAGAGAGAGAGGGGGGGGGAGAGAGAGAGAGAGGAGCGGGGCTGCAGTTGCTTCTAGACTCAGGGCCGAGCCGGGATATCTGCAGCAGACGCGTGATTTTGTGTTGTTGTTCGAGGGGCTGGATCACGCGTTAGCCTTTGTGCTGCGACCCCCCCCCCCCCCCCCCCCCCCCCCCCCCCCCCCCCCCTACACACTAACTTGCAGCGAGAGAGAGAGAGAGAGAGAGAGCGTTAGTACCACCCTCCTCCCCTTGTGTGTGTGTGTGTGTGAGTCTCTGCCGGGCTGCTGCCGGGGCTGAGGCGTGGGGGGTTAAAGAGGAGGACTGCATGCACCCGTCTCCCCCCCACCCCACCCCAAAAAACTACCTGTGTGGCCCCCGCGTGCACGCATGTGGAGGAAAGAGGACATCGGACCGGGGATGCGCTCGATGCGGGGACGAGGTCTGATTCTCCCGGAGAGCTCAGCGGCGGCTCCTCGGTCACTGGCACCGTGAAGAGAAGGTAGGGGGGGGGTCTCCCGTTTCAAACGAGCCAGTCCTTTGATTTGTGAGTCCAACTTTATTTGGGCTGCGCGCAATGAGAGCAACAGAAATAAAAGGCAGCCGCCGAGGCCGAGGAGAACACGTGGACGACTCCTTTACGACACCGCTCGACGCGTTCGGGGCCATTTCCGGCGTTTTCCACTCGTTTGAAGGAGTTTTGCTGCAGGAAGTGGAGACAATGCGATCAGTGCGCAGCCACGTGCTCCAGCGCACAGTTGGTCTGCTCAACGAGCCGTGCGCGTGCGTCTTCTGTTCGCTCTCAGATTCACATGGACGCGGCCGCTGCCACGCGCACAGCAAACTTTGTGTCCGTGTATTTCTGTTTTTTGACACTAACGCAGATCAGCTGGGGGGGGGGGGGGGCTGTTTTGA
>JAFBJW010000110.1:598185-685372 GCA_016785235.1 Pseudorhombus dupliciocellatus
TTGCGGAGGCGGGGGGGGGGGGGGGGGGGGGGGGGGCTGTGTTGATACTCGGAACCGACCATGTCAGTGCTGCCCACCTGGAGCCCAGTCTGACCAGTGTGTCCTGTCCCTGTCCTCCGCAGGCACGGCCCGTGCGCGTGTGACCATGCCTTCGTGAGGCGCTGTGGCTCGCCAGCACTCGCCGGGATTCCCCGCAATACTTTCAGCACGAGACGGGGAGAGAGAGAGAGAGAGAGAGAGTCTGCAAACATGGACAAAGACAGCATGGGCACGCAGTACGAGCCCGTGGCCGAGATCGGAGAAGGCGCCTATGGGAAAGTGTACAAGGCCAGGGACCTGAAGAACGGGGGGCGGTTCGTGGCCCTGAAGAGAGTCCGAGTCCAGACGGAGGAAGAGGGGATGCCTCTGTCCACCATCCGGGAGGTGGCGGTGCTGAGGCAGCTGGAGGCCTTCGACCACCCTAATGTTGTCAGGTAAGACGGGGCAGAGGTGGGTCATCGTGACGTGATGTCACATTAACCCCGAACAGTCTGGATGGATGTTTGTAGTCGCCACACGAAGACGCTTCCTGTCCAGCTGTCCTCTGGGAAGTGTTTCTGCTTTACGTGTTAACGTGGAGCAGAGTGAGTTTCATAAAAGCGTGTGTGTATGTGTTTAAAAACAACAGCTTGAACCAGTATTCATGCTCTAAACAAAGGCAAAGTTGAAGTGGCCAGTTAGCAGGGATTGAAGTACTCCTCATGTTGTTTTCACCGAAGTGAAAGTAAAGTTACACACAGCCCAGTCCCTGAGACAGAGGACAGTTCTGTCTTCCGTTGTCCGCTGAGGTCCAGCGCTGGCCAAGGCCTGACCTTGGAGGTTGTGTTCTTATGGGATATCGGGTGCTTTGGGGTTGAGGGGGAAGTTCTCTGGCAATAAGTCCCTAGTGTATGAATGAATCATGTTTATGGTTTTGCCCTCAAGGAGTCACAATGGCCTTTGTTCTCAGCGAGGACACTGAGGCTGTCTCAGTGGGGACGTTTTATTTCCTGACATGAGTCGGGTGAGAACGCGCCGCCATAAGGCGGAGCCAGGAAGAGTGATGTTTGCAGTGCGCCCGTTATTCCTTCCACATGTTCACCCCATCACGCACGGAACCAGCATCTCGAGCAGATCGCCTCTCGCACAGTCTGCTGATTCCAGGCGTGATGGAATCAAAGGGTTTCTGGACACATTCAGTCAGCCCTCGCCACGCTTCAGTTCAGAACCCATCTCGTAGATAGCGGCCGTCATCGATTCTATCTGCTGATCGCAGCACACGGCAGCTGGACATCCGTCCCCTGTCCTCCGTGTCCTGTCTGACCCCAAAGACGCTGCCCTCAGCTCGGGCCACTTCCTGTAGCATCAGCAGTTGCCATGGCACCGGCTGAGGAATGCTGCTCTTTAAAGCCTCCCTCTGCCGCCATAATCTGGATTCTTGGCCTCCGTTGGTTGATCCATGGCAGTTTAGCACTGAGCCTGGAGCTAGTTGACTCAGTCAAAGCAACCTGAGACAGCACAGTTAGGAGCCCGCTAACTCAGAATGCTGACGTGTATGTTCCCCTCTCCTCAGACCTGAACTGAGATCTCACTCGACGAAAAAGCAAAAACTCACTGACGCCAGAGACGCACGTCTTCAGCCGACGTGTCGTGGCAGGAAACCCTGGGTTGTAGCAATCGGTCTGGTTAGAATTGTAAAGGTTAGTTGGTGTGTGACGCACCCTCGCGTGTCAGGCCACGCCCTGTCGGTCGTGTGTGTTGTGAGGTCAGTGAATGACTCTGTCCTCTCGTCCCAGGTTGTTTGACGTGTGCACAGTGTCTCGAACTGACCGAGAAACCAAACTCACCCTGGTCTTTGAGCACGTGGATCAGGACCTGACCACCTACCTGGAGAAGGCCCCTGACCCTGGAGTCCCACCCGAGACCATCAAGGTAACCCGACTTCCCACAACTACCAGGTCGTGACTGGCTAATGATAAACTGGTCGAATGGTTAGTGACAAGGTGCAGACGACTTGGACCAGAGCTGCTCTTCACCCTGAAATACTTCAGGTTCCACTTTTGTGTCTGTTGCATGTCAAATAAATGTGATTGGATTTGGAGCTGAAACCAGCAGGAGAACGTCTGGTGGCACATGACCAAACGTTTCTATGTGAAGTCAGAGCGGCGGGCGGCGGCTCTGTGGGGCGCAGCGTTTGAAGGGCGCCACATGTGGCAGACGGGCTCTAAATTAAAGGCTGCTTCTCTTTTTTCATTTGGAGCTGCTGCTCCACACTGATCCAGCCGGAGAGGAAATGCTCCGCTAACCCTGCCCCGTTTCTCCAGTTCATTAAACCCGTGTCCCCTTACGCCTCGGCCGAAAGCTCGGAAGTGGTTGTCGCGTCTTCTTTCATTTGAATCTTTCCCACACAAATCCCTTTTTCAAAGCGTCTT
Organism: Pseudorhombus dupliciocellatus; assembly: GCA_016785235.1. Lineage (NCBI taxonomy): Eukaryota > Metazoa > Chordata > Actinopteri > Pleuronectiformes > Paralichthyidae > Pseudorhombus > Pseudorhombus dupliciocellatus. Next base: position 600,636 of record JAFBJW010000110.1, read on the forward strand.
CATCGTGTTTCACGCCACAGGGGCCTGCCGCTATTTTTGGACGGAGGAACCTCGGATTTTAAAGTGTCAGGTTCGAAGCGGAGAAGCTGTCGGAGCTGGAGTCCCTGTGGGTGTGGCCCCGGGGCGGGGCTTCTGCTTCAGAGTTTTGTGTTGGCGAGAGGCGGTGCAAGCGTAGACGAGTCAGGTCGGTCCCACGCGAGGCTTTCCCAGCGTCGATACAGGAAGTGTGTCGTTAGACCTCAGATATTTGACTTCCCGCTGCGACCTGAGGTGAACCTGGGACGCGTGCCGCCTGCGTCCAGATGCACCGTAGCGTTCAGACGACAGATTGTGGGGAACGCCGCACATGACGTTGAAATCCTTCTTCTCGTGTTCTTCTGGAATGTTAAATGTGCTCATTCCCAGCTTCCTGCTCATCTCCAGCTCCTGGTTGTCCATCAGCAGGAGACAGACTAGTTCTCTGGTTTAAACGTTGATCGTCTGGTGGATCAGCACCGGCTGAAGGACCCAGTCATTCATCTTAATTCACAGACCTGAAAACCTTTGCCCGGAGGCCTTTCATTTAACTGTTTTACACACACACACACACACACACACACACACACAGACACACACACACACACACATGCGGTGACCCCTCAGGCTCACCTCCTTCCCTCGGCTTTCTCCTCCGTGCAGCTGGAGTCCAGAGGGGACAAAAGGACAATGATGGAGGGACAAGATGGCCCAGGCGCCATCCCCTGTTATTTCTAGGACAGTGCTGCACCCCCCCCCCCCCTTCAACATCCCCTGTTATTTCTAGGACAGTGCTGCCCCCCCCCCCCCCCTTCAATGATTGACCACCAGATGACCAGTCCCTGTCTACACCTCTACCTGTGGTCAAATATGACCTCATGTGTTTTTAATTCATGCAGATTTAATGAAGAAGAACAGGCACATACTCCCCCCCCCCCCACCCCCCCCCCCCCCCCCCCCCCCCCCCCAGGCTGCAGACCCACCACATGCTCATTGATGAAAGGGGGCCTCCTTCAGCCATCAAATGAGCTGGAAGGACATCAAGCCGCTCCTCGCCGCTCCTCAGCCGGCCCGTCCCTTCAGACCCGCCCACCCTCCTGCGCCGCCGCCGTCCCAGCTTCCACTCTGCCACTCTGAGGGCCCATGAAGGGGGAGGTTAATGAAGCATGGGAGGGAATTACACTAACGCCAACCGGCAGATGTCCCATATTGTGCTTGGCTACAATAAACAATATGGCTGCCTCTGGCGCATTTGCATCAGAAAGGGAGGCGCGCTGAGAAAGCCATGTTGTGACTGCGTCTCCTCCTTCCCTCGTCCATTTTCCTTTTTTTCAGAGTCAGATCTGTTGCCTTTTTGTTTCCTGCTGGCCAACTTGTTTATGGGCTTTCTGTTCGGTTGCCAGCTGAATGCCGCTCGCGCTCCCTGGCCCCGCCTCTTTCGCCCCCTGTGTCACGTGGGTGTTTGAACGACCGTGGGTTTGGGGACAGGTTGGAGCTGTGTGTCGGCCGGTCGGATGGCACCGGGGCCCAGACTGTGTGTGGTTGTGCACGCACGAGTCACACTTGTGAGATAATTGGTGTTTACTTGGAAATGTGGCTGAAAGGAAGCACGGTGAAATGGGGGGGGGTGCAGTTGTGTCTCTCACACACACACACACACACACACACACAGTAACCAACTGCTCCCCAGGTCATGGCTGGATGGAGATGTAGAAAGGAAGGTCTGTTTATGCATCCTGCCTGCTCCTGGTCAGAGGGCAGACCCCCCCCCCCCCCCCCCAACCCCCCCCCAACACACACACACACACACACACACGGGGGGGGGGCTCTGTGGCGCTGGACGTTTGCTAATGTTTTCTGCCTGACTGTGCAGACTCACTCACCAGCTGCTCGGTGGCTGAGCTGCGGCCATGTCACTTGTGAGGTCTTGGCAGAGTGTGTGTGTGTGTGTGTGTGTGTGTGTGTGGTGCACGCCCGGCATCGCGCTCATTTCTCCTTCATGTTGTTTCCTGTCGGTAGCTCCGCTCCTCTGGCTCACCTGGTTGTGCAGGAGCCTTTCAGTTTGAGAGGAACGTGTCGGCGCAGGTCGCTGCTTCCTGCTGGCACCGCTGTGTGTTGTCGCCCGTGGCCGGGGGTCAGGGGATGGGCATAAAAAAAAAAACGGCGCCAATTAACTTGAGCGGGACAGCTGCCGAGAGAGGCCCGCTCTCTGGCTCTGCCCAGCGCGCGTGTCAGTTATCAAACATCTGCCACAGTCAACAAAACACAGGTTGACGCCCTCTGTGTGATCGGATGCAATGATTCAGAGCCTCAAACGTTCTTAGCTCTCGTATTAGAAAAGTCAAACTTTGTAAAGTTCTTTTTTTTTTTTGGCCTCACAGGATATGATGTACCAGCTGCTGCAGGGGCTGGACTTCCTGCACTCGCACCGCGTGGTCCACCGCGACCTGAAGCCCCAGAACATCCTGGTCACCAGCGGAGGGCAGATCAAGCTGGCGGACTTCGGCCTGGCGCGCATCTACAGCTTCCAGATGGCGCTCACCTCTGTGGTGAGTCACATGCCGGTCACGTGACCTCGCACAGCCGAGGAAGACGAGGGTGGAGGGCGGCGACTGGGGGAAGAGAAATTAAAACGACCTGTGTTCTGTGAACTAACTGTTGTGCGCGCACACACACGCGCCCTGTGAAGCCCCTCCCATCTGCAGAGAGTTGGATAAAAGGCCTCTAATGTGAAACAGTGGGCACTTCCAGGGCAGTGCTGGGTAGCTGTGCGGCGCCCGGCCAAACGATCCGGTTTCTCTGGGTAAAGTGAGAGCCCCGGGCCCCCGTGGCCCCCCCCAGCCCAATCCCTCAGTGGCTATGGCGTCATGACTGTGATGACCGCACAGGGAGGAGACGGGAACGAGACTGTGACCGCGAGACGCCGTTGAGCTCCTTGGCCGTCAGGTGCAGGTGTGGCGGTATTGGTCAGGTGACACAGATCCTGTGAATCACTGACTGGACGTTGACTCTCGGGGCCTGATCACGTCTTTACGTCAGCCCGTTAGTGAGGCGATGCTCAGCTCGGAGGAAGTGGCACTAACCCGACAGTTGGAGTTACACAACATTCAGCACGCGTGTGGTTTACACTTTGTTCACTGCACTTTTCATTTTGGCTCGAGGGAAGAATTATTCTGTGGGATTCCACCTTTGAGATGAGTGACAGAAAAAACCCCTCGGCCCTGGGTCGCACCGACCGGGCCACAGACGTCAGGCCAGGGTGTGTGTGTGTGTGAGTGTGTGAGTGATTTCGTGCCTGCAACGTGAGCAGGATCTTTGGTTCCGGATGAATGTTCCTGCGTCTGGAATCCCCCTCTCTCTCTCCCACACACACACACACACACATCTCCATTCATCCTCCATTGTTTCCTCTTGCTAATAAAAGCTTCTCATCTTGACTGTAAACAGAACACACACACACACACACGCAGGCTCTTTGAGAGCAGTTCCAGATTGAGTCATGCAGATGCTCTGCTGTCTGAACCCGAGAATGACGAGCATTTGCATAAAGTCGACAGAAACCTTGTCATTTATTTCCACTGTCGAACGTTTCTGTCGAGCTTCTCCTGTCTCTCACAGCAGCGGCGTGTGTGTGTGTGTGTGTGTGTGTGTGTGTGTGTGTGTTGGTTGTGGAGCTTACATGTTTCACCCACCCAGGGAGGGGGGGTAGGGACCACCCATCGGGTTGGTACCGGGGCCACATGGGGCCCCAGCCACGTCCCTGAGGGTTTGTTGCTTTGTTGATGGTTTTTTAATGACCCCGGTCCGGCCTGCGGCGCCATTGTGATGGGAGGGGCTGCTGGGTTAACGTGACAGATCCTTGTTCAGCAAACTCAACCTGAGCGTGAAGGCGGGGCTTGTTCGCAAACACGCCGGCAACCATCACGAAGCGACGCTGACGACGGTCCCATGAAACCCATCAGGGCCTCCATGCGAGTCATGTGCGCCCAAATCGGATTTGGACGCCGGCAGACTCACGCTAGCGGCCTGTTGTTTTTCTAGTGTGGAATGGAACTAAAGAGGCAGTTCCCATGTGCAGGAGACCTGTTCATCCGCCGCTCAGTTTCCAGCACGCAGGTGTTTTCCCACTTCTTAGCCCTCACACACACCAACGCAGCTTTCTGTTCAGCGTGGAGGTGTTTGGGGGCGTGGCCTCTGAGGACACTCTGCAGGCGAGAGGGGGTGCACGCAGGGGAGCACGTGCACTGTTCTCTGGGAACAGTAGAGGGGGGGTCTGATCAGAGCGTGCACGTGCGTTCCCTCTCTCTCACCACACACACACACACACTGCAGCCTGTAGCAGCGGTGGCATGAGGAAGAGGAAGGAGAAGGAAAAAAAGAGAAAAACTTACAGCATATATCAGGAATTTTCCAGCTAATGATGTGCGGATGTGGTAGAGAGAGAGAGAGACTGTGCTGTCTTTGTTTCGCTCGCCCAGGGCCCCGTGCTGCATTCCTGGACGCAGTGCATACTTTGGCAACAGTTGTGCTTCCCCCTTTTTGTTTTACTGTTTACAGTTTGTGTGCCCCCCCCGTCTACCTTTCCCCTTCATCTCTCTCTGTAGGTTGTCCCCTCTTTGCAGGGGGAGAGTGTGTGGAGGAGTGGAATAATGGTGTTTACAACATGGCTGCCTGCTGCGGCGTGGAGCGGGGCCTCATTGCGGCCTCGGCGCCGTTATTATGATGAGAACATCCGCTGCCTGTCCCGTCTCCTGAGATTCACTCAGGACGGATTTAATTAGCGGCAGATTCCTTCAGGAACGTTATCACGCTCCAGCTGAAGAGCCAGAGACTCAACCGTCCAGCCACTGAGTGTGTGTGTGTGTGTGTGTGTTTCATCCTGGCCGTCCTCAGTGAGGGAGAATGTGCCGTTGCAGCCCTGAGCCTCGGTCGTCCTCGCGGCGTCGGGTCACAGAGGAGGCGCCGGGGTCACGGCCACCGGGGTTAAGAATCATGTTTACTGTGCCACGACGTGGCTCTGATCTCACCTCACGTGCACCAGAACGATCAGACACACATTGCTTTTAAAATGAGGCTAAAGACGCCAGTAAAGACCCCGCCCCCTCTGATGGACAAGGCCAGGTCAGACAAGGGGAAGTGAGAGTCAGGATCTTACTGGTCTCACTGGTTTAAGCAAAGACGCCATCAGTGGCTTCTACAGGTTTAGTTGCCGGGGGCAACGCTGTCAAAGTCCCAAAGGTGAAAGTAACAGAAGCATTTGGCATCCGTGCACGTCCCACAGTCACACAGCTCAAACCAAACGCCTGCCGGCAGCGGCACAGGTCCGGATGTTGGATGTCAGGCCTGGAGGTCCTCTGGGGCAGGAGAGGCCAGCGAGGAGGAGGAGGAGGAGGGGAAGGGGGGGGGTGCTCTCAGCAGAAAGGAATTTCCAGAATGTTGTCCTTTAATCTGCAGTCAGCCTCACAATCTGCTTCTCCCTCAGCTCCGACGCTCCCTTTTTCTGTTCCTCCCCCAGCTTGATCTCCACCTCCAGGAGGAGGAGAGAGAGGGAGGAGGAAGGGCGGGGTGCAAAGCGGCTGCTAACCTGGGAGCAAAAGTGCTGTGTCGTGCACTTTTAAGGCTGACTCACTGTCTGGGTCCAGCGCTTGTGCAGAACAGAGGAACACAAACGACCGTGGAGCCTTCATCGGCCCCGTCACACTGCTCCTCCTCCTCCTGCCTTCGTCATCGGCCCCGTCACACTGCTCCTCCTCCTCCTGCCTTCGTCATCGGCCCCGTCACACTGCTCCTCCTCCTCCTGCCGTGTTTTTATCATTTCAGATGTTTGGTCTAGCAGATGTGATGGAAGAGGAGAGAGCACTGAGTCATCCTTTCAGTGAATCTTGTCAAAATAATAAGTGTGTGTGTGGGGGGGGGGCTGACCTCACAGGCCGTGGAGCGGCGTCCGTCGTCAGTGTGTGTGATGAACACGTGAACTCATTCATGCTTTTCTTTGAGGCGTCGCTGCTCTCTGTTCATTGTTGAGCGCGCGTCTCACTTCTGGTCACGTGTCGCGGCGATTTCCACTGAAGCAGGAAGGAGCCGATGAGAAAGTGTCACACATCTGCAGACGCCGCCCGCGGCTCTATTTATAGCGTCACTGAGCTCAGGAGAAAGAACCAACATGACTGGACTTTTTATTCTCTTATCAGTGTGTGTGCCCCCCCCCCCGTGGGTCGTTGACCTGACCGTGGAGACATCTTTTTCTTTCCACGTGCACGAAGCCCGTGTTTCTGTTGACTGGCACCAGCTGTTCTGTATCTGTCGCGTGATGTCATCGCGTCCCTGCCGCTCGGGCCCGGACGTCTGCAGAGTGGCAGCAAAAGCTGCAGAAAAGTGGCGATGGCAGCCGACTGGACGACGTGTGAAACGATGTCTGCTCCAGATAACGACGCGGGCGTCCTGAGGGGACATCAGTATTCTCAGGTTCCCTTTTGGCACGGAAATTAAAAAAAACATTTTCTGCTCCGAAGCTGTCAAGCTCAAGTTTATTATTTGTGCAAAAACTGTCTTTGAAAAGTGAGTGTTTTATTTTGGATGTAACACGCAGACACGTGTTCTTAGGACATTGACCTCACGTGACCCCTGCGAGCGCGTGGACCGAGCCCCCGTCAGAGAGATCTGTGTGACACGACACGCACACCTCCGATAAGTGCTGGGGGGGGGGCTGCTGCCAGAAGCTGCTGGAAAAATGTGGAGTTAAGGAAAGCACCTGGACGCGGTCCACGCTCATGCTAGGGGTCAGTGAGTTTTGTCTGGAGGCTTTCCCTGCTGTAGCTGTGAACAATGCTGCACACACACACACACACACACACACACACAGCTCCAAATTTGGAAACCATGCACAAAATGGCTGTGGCTGCAGCTCAGGTGGGCGTGCGGGCGCCTGATGCACAACAGGAAGTTGTTTCTTATCTTGGCAGGAGCAAGAGGAAGGGGGGGGGCTGTTGATGCAGTATCTCTTCCAGAGGACCAGTAAACTGACATAGTACATGTACACACAGTGCTGCGTGTCCCTGGTGGATTATTGTAGGATTTCACCAGGACAGGACTCATGTCATGTTCACTCAGCTCGAGCTGCAGGTGGAGCCAGGGATGACGTTAACACGTGTGTGTGTGTGTGTGTGTAGGTGGTGACGCTGTGGTACCGAGCCCCAGAGGTGCTGCTCCAGTCCAGTTACGCCACGCCCGTGGACCTGTGGAGCGTCGGCTGCATCTTCGCTGAGATGTTCAGGAGGAGGTGAGCGCTCGTCTTCTTTCACCTGTGAGACCTGGGGACATGTCCCCTCAGTGTCCTCGCTGACCTCTGCTTTCACAACACGTCCACGCACGCGACACAGACTGAAGTCATTTGGTTCCAGGTTCTGGGTGGAGCCACAGTGGCAAGTCCCACAAATAGTCTATGGCCCGTCAGCTAACACGGAGCAGGCAGGTGCTGTGACCCTCAGGGAAGCGTCAGTTATTGGGTGTTGCTCCAACGTGTCGTTTCCTTCAATGCCAGATGCCCTCGTTAGCGTCGAGGAATCACGTTTCGGTCGGCTTATCGTGGCGCTCCAGCGGCGCCAGGCCGCCTGCTGCTGCTCTCGCTATCTGTCAGTTTGTGGTCTAACGAACTTCACACACAGGCTGAAAAAGCTCCAACTGCCTGTTGATGCAAGAAAAAGGGACTTCACCAGCGTGCACGGTCGAGCACTGACACTGTGGCATCACTGTGACGTACGTGTGTGTGTGTGTGTGTGTGTGTGTGTGTGTGTGTGTGTGTGTGTGTGTGTGTTGCGGGAGATAAGAAAAGACGACACGGGGTGAAGCGACTGGGCTGCAGGACGCAGACGACCTCATTTGGAGCCCTTTGATGGGGATGAACAGATCTCTCTCTCTCTCTCGTTAAAGGCCACCTGGGAGCCGCTGGGCAACAAAGAGGCGATAGAGCAAAGCAGCTGAGGTTTATTGAGCAGCAGTGTTGAGGCGGACGTTACAATCACTGACCGACAACACACACACACACACACGACCCTAACTGACCATGAGCTGAGGAGAGAGGTTGGAATGTGAGCAAATATCTGCTGAGTCACGGTTAGAGTGAACGGTGACACGCCTCCCGTCACGGTCATGGCGAAGGCCCCGCGTCCCCGGTGGCTCTCTCACAGTCTGGCGCTCCGCTGATGTACGTGCGTGCTCATTTGTACCTGAGCGCTTTAAGGCCGTGAAGAAGAAATGTCTCTCCGCTTCCCGCCCAGACAGACTGACGCTCTCACGCACGGTCACACGCACACGCGCACACATTCCAGAGGCTGTCTCAGTGGAATGTGGGCCGGAGCCATGTTGGCACCGGAGGACGCGTTACTCAGCTGCCTGTCCCGGCCCATTCTCAGCCCCGCGCTAACCGCCATCCGTCCACGGTTGCGTGCACGTGTGGGCGTGTGCCCAATAATCACGACTCGCGTCCAGAACCGTAGTGGGTGTGGAGCTATGTGGCGCTTCCTGCGGCGCACGGTGGCGAGCAGGCAGCTGCTGACCTCAGTTCAGTGGCGTTTCACTCGGGCCGCTCCGAGGCCTGGATCCACGCACGTGACGGTAGGCGTCCGTCGCCTGCATAACGATGACTCAGCTGGTGACTCATCTCAAACAAACTCTTATTTTGAAAGAAAAGGAGCTGGAGGACGTCGCCGCCTCGTTCCCTTTAAGACAAAGATTCCCATCCCTCCTTTCCTGCTCCAGTAACCCAGCTCGTCTTTCACACGCCTCCCCCTCCCCCTCCCCCCTCCCCTGCGCGCGCACACGCGCGCTCCAATGGGCTTTTGCTGCCTCGTGCGGTGGCCCGGCAGCCGCGTGTTGATGATGACGGCTGGAATCTGTGCGGCCGCCCACGGGCCTGCAGAGGACGGCCCAAAGCCGCAGGAACCGCCAGCAGCCCCGCCCTCCTCCCCCTCCTCCCCCTCAGGTAACCCAGCTCGTCTTTCACACGCCTCCCCCCCCCCCCCCCCCCCCCCCCCCCCCCCCCCCCCCCCCCCCCCCCCCCCTGCGCGCGCACACGCGCGCTCCAATGGGCTTTTGCTGCCTCGTGCGGTGGCCCGGCAGCCGCGTGTTGATGATGACGGCTGGAATCTGTGCGGCCGCCCACGGGCCTGCAGAGGACGGCCCAAAGCCGCAGGAACCGCCAGCAGCCCCGCCCTCCTCCCCCTCCTCCCCCTCAGCGAGCGCAGCCACTTCAAACGCTCACGTCCGAGTCACACATTCCTGTCGGCCAGAGGCTTCTGTGTGAAGCCCGGTCGTCCCCGGGCGGAGCTCGTTGAGGAAATGTTTCAGCTCAACTGCTTCTTCTTGTCCACTTGGCAGGCCGCTGCTTCGAGGAAACTCAGATGTTGATCAGCTGGGGAAGATCTTTGAGTGAGTATCGACCCAGGGCCCATCAGGCTCGCCGCCACTTGTCTGAGAATTTACTGAATTTCTCTTTAAGGCCCGCGCTCATGAGCTCCGTCTCCCCTCAGTGTTGTCGGCGTCCCCTCGGTGGAGGACTGGCCCCAGGAAGTGGCCCTGCCGCAGAGCGCCTTCACGCCTCGGCCCCCGAAGCCGATAGAAGACCTGATTCCAGACATGGACGAGCAGGGCCGGGCCCTCTTAATGGTACGTTCCTTTCCTCCATTAGCCGTTAGCCTTAGCGTGAGCTGCTCCATCCACCTTCTCTCATCTCGTCCTCGGCAGCAATTCCTCGCCTTCAACCCGTCCAGGCGGATATCGGCCTTCGCCGCGCTGAGCCACCCCTACTTTCAGAGCGTGGACAGCCACAGTCGGAGCGCGTACGCGGCCCAGCCCATCCCCAGCAACAAGCCCGCGATGGAGGAGAGGAGCGCCTGACCGCCGCCCCTCAGTCACCCAGCGCGGCGGCGTTGGGCTCGCTGCTCCGCCGTGAAAATCAAAGTGACATTTTCCGGACTTTGAATTTTAAAATGGCGACAAAAAGTGAAAACAATATGGACGCTAACTGAACACAAAGTGACTGGCCTCTGGCCGGATGCATGAACTCAGAAGCGTGGGGGCAAATCGTCGGTGTCGGGCGCCGTGGGGACGTCCTCAGGCGGACGGCGCTCCCTCGCCTTCCTCCAGCTGGTGGACCGTAACTGCTGCTTCAGGTTTGAGCTGTCGATGATGGCTGGGCTGAGACAACCCAACGGGCGGGGCTGGGACCAGAACGCAAGGGAGCCCGTGTGGCCCGGGTCAGGCGTGTGCACCACCAACACTGACACTGGCGCACTCCTGCGCACGCCTGCCCGCCGGCTGCCTGTGGGGACCGGTCACGCGTGTTGTCGCTGCCACCTTGAGGGCGTCCTCTGCAACTGCAGACCAGTAGCGGGATTCTAGTGGCCTGCCGCTCCACGAGGGACTCGTCTTCGTCGCCGGTGCTGAGACAGTGATGAAAGAACCTTCTAGAAAAGCTGCTGCCACTCGCTCTCTTTTTTTATCCTCCTGAAATACAGCGGTGACTTCCTGTCTGGATGACGCAGTCATGCACAGGCCACCGGCGCTACTCACCATGGAAACATTTGGCATAGTATTGTCACCAATATTCTGTATTTAAGGTTAATTTTATTGACAAGTCTTATATGCTTTTTTCTGTCAAGTTTGTGACTTGATTTTTTATTTTTTTTTTGAAGATGCTGGGGCATAAAATATTCTTACACCAATCACACCAACCTTTTTAGATGATTCTAGAATTTGTGTAAGCGATGTCAGGAATGTATAATGATAGGCATTGGTACTGTACAGTATGTAGTGCTGAGAACAAGCTAACGATGGACGACGTCGGCGGCCCGTAGAAATGTGGAGTAGGGTTAGCGTAGCGAGGGTCAGTGGAATGTCGTGAGAGTATTTTTCTATTGAAAATGTCGGGCGGTTCTGTGGGTGCTTGTTGAACTTCATTTACTTTGGATTCAGAGTGACAACGGATTTTACAGTGGCTTTATAATGAAATAATGCACAATTATTTTCTGTACAGTGTTTTTTTTTTGTTTTATTTTACAGTTTGTCCTCTTTTATTCATATTTTTACCAGCAAAGGAAAAAAAGCAAGTTATCCAGAGTTGTATTTTTATATGTAGTAGTTCTTGCAGAACAGTAACATATTTTAACACTGGTTTTCTTAACAGGTAGTGCTGCTAGCACACACACACACACACACACACCCCTTTAACTTTCTCAGGTTCTTATTCTGGACGTCCAAAGTCTCTTGGACACAGTTTGCACATCCTCGGGCTACTAACTGACCACATCCTTCATCATCCAGGTTTTTCCTCTTCAAGCTGTTCCTCCATGTTCATGCTCGTCTACTGTCCTTCCTGTTGGATCACGTATGTTACTGTAGTCCTTACTGTCTCAAGATAACTGCCTGTATGAGCTGTTTTTGCCAGAAAGCGTTTTAATTGTTAGACGGCGAACACCCTGTAGAACTGTCTGCTTTGACTTCAGCACCGTGTGAATTTGTCTGTTTTATAAAGACTCGTGTGTGGTGTCGTACGACGCAGTGCAAGCTTCCCATATCCTTGGTTCCACTCGATACAGTCACTGTAAAGCTTTTCCCGTGAGCTAGTCAGCTTGTAACATCTTTCAGTTTGGGATCGATAACACACAACTGTTGAGCTTTGAGAACATTTGTTGTTCCACCGCGTCTCACACACACACACACACGTTCCTGTGTCCCATTTGTTTTGACTCATTGAACAGACGAGGAACGCCACAATCATGGCATTATACGTATGTATGGATGCAGGCATTGGTGTCTTATTATTGTGTTGCACCAGTTGAATAAAAAAGCAGCTTTTTACGCAGCTTGTCGACTCATTCATGAGCTTGATCGTTGCTCAGATGCCTTTAATGTGGGACTGAATGAAGCCAGATGCAGCGTTTAAAAGTAATTTAGTTTCCATGGTGTCATTCAGGCAGATTAAAATCAACAGCAAGACCACACAGAGAGCAAACATGACTTGATTTATTGGGCACCTTTCACCACACATTTGAAAGTGATGCTCAACAGAAAACACATTGTTATACTACAAAGTTAAATACAGGAGATAACATTTGAGTTTCTACCACCAGAGGCAAAGAGTTCATCTCGACCGAGCACAGACAAACCCTTTTCTGTTGTGGTCATATTATTTTATGGTTGTCAAAGTTGTAATTTGGTGACATTTTGACTCTTCAAAATGAACCTACTGGGATTTTTGTGCTGAATACAGTTTAAATCTCTCATTTGTTTATGTCCTGTATGTAGGGGGTGTTAATTAAATATATAGATAGATCTCTACACTACAGAGGAGTTTTATGGCCACGTTGAAAAAAAGGTTGTACATCTACTACTTTAATCTCGTTTTTTTCAATGTGGCCCAAATACTCTACCGTATTACACAAATTCAAAATAATTGTAAATATAATTAAAAATACATCATGTTTTATTATATTTGCAATTATTTTACCTATAGAGAATAAAAAATAAAGAATGGGTAAGCCAACAAGTCTCTCTAGTCAGTGACATTTGTGCCCAGACGGTGGCAGTAAAGCGACAGCTGAGACGTTAGATACACGAAGAAGAAGAAGAAGCAGCGGAAGCAGCAGCAGCAGCTGCCGCCGCCGAAGAAGAAGAAGAAGAAGAAGAGCAACAAACACAGCCTGGTGTGGCTAAGTCGATGTTAGCAAGGTAGCACTAATGTTTGTCTCTCTGTTGGACATTTCCCCTCATCACTGACCCGACATGGGCAAGAGAGACAATCGAGTGGTGAGTTCCGTCGCTGAAACACCGGCACACGGAGCAAGCTAAGCTAACCCGAGCAGCGGCGGCCAGGTGTTCCCGTGCACGGCCTGATCCGCGCTCATCTAAACCCTGCGTTAAAACAAGTCCTCCGCAAATGCAGCCCCGTGTTTCCGAGTGGATTTAACGGGCTGCGGGTTCGAGCTGTCCGTTGCACGTTGGCGGAAAGCGTCAGCGCCACTTAGCGCCAGTGGCGCTGCACAAGCGGCAGATGCTAGCTTTAGCTCGGTGTTTTTGACTTGGCGCACAGTTTGTCCAAGCTTTGCGGAGCCGCACAGAGAATCTTTGTTTACAGCCTGTGATTCAAACCCCAGACACCGCAGTGTGTCCAAATCTAGAGCCTAGCGCCTGGAGAGGCTAATGCCAGAGAGCTAACGTGTTAGCCGTGCGGCTTTGCTCCAGCTGCCACGTTAGCGCCTTGTTGTTGTTGTTGCTGCATGTTTCAGCTTTTAAAATCCAGATGAAGCTTTATTTTTATCTCTATTCAAAGTGGAAAAAGCTGCAATGAAACAGATCAGCTGTGGCCAGGTCAATATTTGCGCCAGAGCATGAAACAGTCCTTTGTGACGTTTGTGACAGGCTCATTCGATCTAATCATCATCATATGGATGTATTATGACATTATAATATTAAACCTTGGTGCCTAATTGAGATTATATTTCACTGAACTGTGTAACATGCTACCCTGTGGTTGGTCCTAGGCTTATATTAACCCTATAGCTGCCGCACGAGCCCGGGGCCCGGCGCAGAACGCAGGCCCGAGCATCCAGGACTATCTGAGCCGACCTCGGCCGACATGGTGAGTCAGATGAATCCCCCCTGGGCAAACGTTTGCTGCTTGGTACCTAAAGATAAAACATGACGTTTTTCTTGCTTGAACGCATCTGCAACATCAGACACAAGGGGGCGCATTTGTTTTCAATCCTCGGTCAATCAGAGAAGGGACAAAGCACAAATACAAAACAGATCTCCTCTGAAAAAGAGCCGTGTTAATTTTGGACATTACATGCTTTTAGGGAAGAGTTAAAGGAGCAGTTAGAAAAGAAGAAGAAAGGCTCTCGAGCCCTGGCTGACTTTGAGGATAAAATGAACGAGGTATGTTTTTATGTATTAATAAACACTTTATATCATTGTTGGAGGAATATAAGTTGATTCAAATGTTTTACCGATTTCCTGACCTAGAAATGGAGGAAGGAACTCGCAAAAAATCGAGAGAAGCTGTTGGCTGGTGGTGACAAGGATAAAGAGAAAAAGGTAGTGGAAAAGGAGGAGAAGAAAGAGAAGAAAGAGGTGCGGCATAATTTTATCTACTTTGACATTTGAATGATTTCACTCTGAAGACTTGCATTTACATACTTTTACTTTTTTACCTGTGTCTAGAAAAGGAAGAAAGAGAAGAAGAAATCCAACAGGGTGAGGAGAGACCTCCACTGTATTGAACACACACACATTGTTCTTCAGTCCAGTCCTAAAAAATATAATATATGTTAATTTTAAAGAAGTCTAATGAATCCTGCTTTCATTGTGTTTTGGTCAAGCATTCTTCATCTTCCTCTTCCTCATCGAGTTCTGATTCCTCCAGCAGCTCTGTGTCTGACTCTGAAGATGAGGTGAGTCACATCAAACTTGGGGATGTCCTCAGCATCACACACTTCTCTTCCACAAATAGCATCCTCTTTTTTATTTTTTTTCTAATTTACAGGATGAAAAGAAGAGTGTGAAGAAGAAACGGAAGCGAAAGAAGTCGGCAGCCAGGAGAGCGTCGGACAGCTCGGAGGAGGAATCAGATGCTGAAATCAAGGTTTCTGCTCGTAGTTCCCCTTGTTTCTGACATTATGCAGTATGTGGTAGTAAAACAACACACTGTATTTGAAAAAGCAGCAGTGCGCTAATGTTCTGTCCCACGTGATTTAAAGTTAGAGCAACAGAGTTGCTGATATGAAAAAGATATGAGTTGATTTCCATGTTTTCTCCTCAAAAGAAAAGGAAAAGAATCAAGGAAGAAGGGGACAAAGACAAGGTGAGCTGGACTTTCTGACTGAAATAATTGACAGTGTGTGTACAGATACATTCTTCTCTGGAATTGAAAGTTGTTGTATTTCTTGTGTAAATCCAGGATGAGAAGAGCCGCAGACGAAGGAGGAAGGTAGAGCGAAGTAAAGACTCGTCTTTAGAGTCCTCTGTGGAATCTGAGGGGGAAGAGGCCGTAAGTATTATGTTGGAAAGGTCATCATACACACAACACACGTGATAACATGTTGAAACCTGCCTCTGACAAACGAGTAGAACACAAGTTCCACTTTGGTTGAATAGATCAGATGATGGACGTGATGTACATGATCCGTCCTCTTCTTCTATTCCTGTGTCACAAGGACACGTATTACAACAAAGTGTGTTTGAGTCTGAGACACTTTATTTTAGAAAAAAAAAAACACTGATGTAAAACTGTGACCGCAGATTAACTGTAGAAAATCCCATGTTGAGAAATGCAGTAGCAGGAAATGGGCTGTTGAGAACTGGGCTTGGTTAAGAGTTTCTTCGTTGCAGGGTCTCATTTCAACATTTTCCCTCCACAGGCTGAAGCCAAGAAGAAAAAGAGAAGCAGCGAGGAAAGAGAGAAAATCACAGTGAGCCATATATTTTCATGCTCGTGAGCAAACGAGGTTTCAGTGGATGCAGAACAGTTCTGGTGCTGGTTTCAGTGATTGACAGCTGGGATGGCAGCGCTCCAGTGTGGGTGACAACGCAAAAGAAAACAACCTCATTGTTTGTGTTTTCAGGACAAATCCAAGAAGAAGAGGAAAAAAAAGCACAAGAAACACGGCAGAAAGAAGAGAAAGAAGGCCGCCTCTCAGTCAGACTCGGAGCTGGATTAAGAACTGTGTCTCTACCGTCACCAGTTGTGTTATTTATGCCTTCAGCCACCAAACACCCCCCCCCCCCCCCCCCCAAACACCCCCCCCCCGCCATCACATCTGATCGAGACGCACAGACACGGAACGCTGGGGTGAAGACGAGGCCGCCGTCACGTATCTCTGAGGGCAGAACATCTTTCCAGTCCCCCACCTCCAGGATGGGTGGCTCCGCCCCCCCGGCCTCTGACATTTCGTGTTGCTAGATGGCTCTGATGTGCCTGTGTCATGCATGAAGATCTGATCAGCTGTTGTCTCTCGCCAGCCTCATATTGAAGTTGGACCTGTGATAAGAAACGTGAGCTGCGCAGTCACAGTATTTATACAAGGGAGGATTGTTCCTGCAGTGGAATCAATAAAGTCTTGTTTTAGCCTTTGACGTCCACGTCCTCCTTTAAACTTCCTTAAACCTGAGGTTGGTGGAGGGGCAGCGCAGTACACCTCCTGCTGTGCACACACACACACACACAGAGCAATGAATGACTGACTAGATGACCTAGTTTTGTTTTCATGTCATAGCAATAGATGATTCAGAAACCTTCATTCATCCCCAGGAGGTGATTTAATGAGAGACATTTCACAAACAGGAAAATGGAAAACTTCTGGATAATGGAAGTGGAGCAGGTGCAGATGTAAACATTAACTGAAGAAATGTTATAATTGCAGAGGTAGTATTGTTAATAAATATTCACAAATAAAATAATAAATTAGATAAGTTGCTTGGAGGAGAGAAGCTAAAGGATTTCTGTTGTGTGTGGAGTAAGACAGCTCTGTTACGACATTATTAAATGAAACGCAGCACAGTGCAACATGCATTCATGCTCTTTTCTAAGTAAAAATGATGAGCTATGAAAACGCACTGTAAGTATTATTAAGCCCTTTACAGATGGTGATACAGGATACACCTTATTTTTATTGTCACAAAGTTCTTCACACAACCAATGAGCTGAGGGTTGGACAGGAGATAAAATCAGATAAAATCCTCAGTCCTCCTGTAGAGCTCCTGGTATTAGGTCACGTGGGGCGTGCTGCCTGTGGCTCCGGCCCTCAGACTGTACGCAGGGGGTGGGACCAGCCTTTCATATAAAACTGATGGGAGTGTTGCTCCGAGGAGGAATCGTGAGCCGTGTCACAGGAAGCTGACGGTAAGGGACTGAGTCTGTTGTTATTCCTCGCCCTGCGACCGCAGGACAGTTGCCGCGTGAACTTGTTTTGAAAAGCTCAGACCTGCTGCTCCTCAGTGCTCAGGGAGGCAGCTCTGGGCAACAGGAAGCCTTGACTTCCGGACAAAGTGAAAGTGAAGAAAGTTGTGGGCTCTGATTTCCAGTGAAGCCACATTAGCTGAACCAATCTAGAGCAAAGGGAATTTCAGGCTGCTGGTTTGCTTTATCCTGAGACCCCTCCTCTGCAGATGCGGCGGGCCGGTGTGTGGCTGATGATGGGGGTGCTTGTGTGGGACTTGGCGTCCTGCAGCATCACCTGTCCTGACGGGAATGTGTGCACCGACCTCAGCACCTGCTGTAAGACTCCTCAAGGCTACGGCTGCTGTCAGTACCCCAACGTGAGTGTGCTCGGCCCACGTGCTCAGACTGGGCTCGGTCTCAGAGAAAGGTTGAAAAGCGCGCTCCCTGAAGCATCCCAGGATGCAATGGGCTCTCACCCCAGAGGTTCCGTTTCTGTCTCGCGTGTGTCCCCAGGCCGTGTGCTGTGCAGACGAGGCCCACTGCTGTCCCGCGGGCTATCGCTGTGACCTGGCCACCCAGATGTGTGAGAAGGAGGGCCAGCTGTGGATGAGGAAACCCTCGAGGAAGAAGGCCCCTCCTGCTCTGCCTGCGTCTCCCCTGCAGGAGCTCAACACCAACCTTGTCCAGGAGGCGTCAAAGAGCTCCGTGATCCACTGTGACAGCTACACTGTTTGCCCTGATGGCTCCACCTGCTGCAGGCACCCTACAGGCGTCTGGTTCTGTTGCCCTTACTCTCTAGTGGGTGGACTAACTCTCTGTTGTGCAACAAGACATGTGACTGACGACGCAACACTTGGTTGCCACATATCTTTCTGAGTGACTCTCGTTCCTTGTTGTCTGTGGCTCGCAGGGCCGCTGCTGTCTGGATGGCATACACTGCTGCCCGTACGGCTTCAACTGCGACTTCACCTCCACCTTCTGTGTGAGGGACGGCCTGACACACCCCTTCAGCCAAAGACCAGCTCTGCCATCGGTCCCTGCCTCGCTCCTGGCGCCTCCAGACGAGGAGGCCAGCCTTCAGGAGGTGGGACAGGAGGTGACAGGGGCCAGAGGCGGGGCACGAGCTGATCAGGTCAGCGCACGGCGCACGAGTCGTTAATGTTGAACCTTATGAAGAAATATCTTGTTGTTCTCTTCTCGCCCTCTGACCTAAATGCCAAAGAGACGCCGCTGCTTGGATTAGATAATAATCATTTCACCACCATAGTTCCAACCTCACAGATGTGTGTGTGTGTGTGTAGTGATGAACGGGTATATTCTATTTAATAGTTTTATAATCCTCATTAAAGGATTAAATGGAGTATAACACTCTGTTGGTATTTCTATTTCAGACTCCGATGGCGGCTCTCACAGAGGCCAGCGTCAGTTCAGGGCCGAACGCCGTCCGCTGTGACTCCAAGTTTTACTGCCCAGACGGGACGAGTTGCTGCAAAGGATCCACGGCGCCGTGGGCTTGCTGCCCCCACCCACTGGTATGGGCTGTGCAATAACAATATATGCATATATGTATTTGATCCTGCCATCACTGCAGTGTTTTGATGTGTTGCTTTCAGGGCCAGTGCTGCTCAGATGGGTTGCACTGCTGTCCCTATGGATACACCTGCGACTCCAGCTTGACCTGCAGGAACCAGTACTCTGTGCTCCCCGCAGGGCCGCAGGGCCGTGTGAAAACAGACTGAGCACATGGCTCATCACCCCCCCACCCACATCACTGGTGAAGTGTGTGTGTGTCACTGACACAGTGGTCAACTTTGATATTACAGCTTTGAATCCGTTTCAACATTTCCTGTTAGTCCCCGTCTCCGGGTCAGTGCAGCTGATTTCCATCCATCTGATCAAACCGTTCTATAGTTTTAATGCACTAACTGAACATTGTCACTGATCACAGAAAAAACAATAAAGCTTGTTCAAATCAAACAATGTGTGAGTGCAGTGCTGCCTCCTCTTTGAAATTAACACTTGATTATTCAACGACGATGACGCGTCAGTGTCCCTCAGGTGTGCGGGGTCAGCTGGGGACATGATGACGGGGACAGTCCATCAACATGCACCGCGATCTGGTCCCCAAGGTCCGGGACAGGAAGGAAGGGGGGGGGGGGCAGCCCCCCCCGGAGCGCGTGTCCTCCCCCTCCCTCCCCCTCCCTCCCCGCTAGTTAGCTGGTTAGCTGCGGTGACTCCTCCGCCTCCTCCTGTCCTCGCGGGGAACATGGCTGTGCTGAAGATACAAGAGCAGGTAACTTCGCCTTTGTCTCCAACCAGCTAACCAGCTAACCGCCCCCGCTGTCACACGGAACCAGTAAACGCGTAACGAGTCAGAACACTAGTTGAGTGGCAGTTTGACTTTGCTGACATCAGAGAAAAAGTTGATATGGTGGGTTGAACCAGTTGTTGAGTTGGTTGAAATAAAGATGAAGTTTCCAGCGGCTAAGCTAACAGGCTATCTCACAGTTGACCTGTTAGCTGGGAAGCTAGCGGTACCGCTGCTGGTAAACGGAAAACCAGTTAACGCAAACAGCGCCCGGTCCTCCGGTCCTCCGGTCCTCCGGGCTGTTAAAGCCGCCTTTGTCTCCAGGGCAGCGGCGCCGGCGGGTTAGGGTCGGCGGGGGTGTTTTACTCCGGTGTGCGGCTGAGACTCGGGGTTCCTGGTGGTGATGGACCGCCGAGCACAGCTGGACGGCGGCTAGCAGGGAGGCTAGCTCCGGGAGCTCGGGCTCCATGACACCAGCACGGGGGGGGGGGGTGTCCTCCAGGGTGTGCCGTGTCTGCTGTGTCCCAGACCCCACACGCTGTGGGGGGACACGGTCTGGACAGACAGGCTCTCAGTGGTGTGAACAGGAGCTCGACACACAGTCCCGCTGAGCTGGGCTAGGGCTAGGGCTAGGGTTAGGGTTAGGGTCCCTTTCAGATGACGTTTTATTCTGTATTGATCTTGTCCTTGAATCTAAATTCGAGATCATGTTAGTGAACACGACCTGTCGTTTTCTGTGGTTTATGTTTGGATATGAAAACTAACCCTGCAGAATAAACACTTTTGAGTGACACTGATTGAAGGTGAATATATTATATTACATTTAAGTGGAAACGGGATTGGTGTGCGTTTCAGCCAGGGCCTCTGTTTCTCCAGCAGAGGGCGCTGTGTTTCTAAGAGTGTGACCACAGTGTTTTGTGTTGGTTCAGCCAAATAATTTGAATCAATGATGACGCATTCCCTGCATTATTTGGCTGTTAACCTTCAGTCCCCAACCGGCCACAGACTGGTTTCATGTCAGACAGAGTGTTCACTGAGCGGCCAATAAACACAGCAACATGCCATGACCGGCGTGAATCCACTGTTTACTCATTTGCAGCTTTATTAGCAGCGTCCTCTTAACATGGGGACAACAACGTGAGTAATGTCCCCTGTGCCCACCACACTCTCTGGTTGCCAGGGTAACATTTAAACATGCCTTCAAAATAAGATACAGACTCAGTCTGCTCATGTTGGAGACATGGGGACCTCCGTCACGTGACAGTGTACGTGCATCACTTCAGATCCATGTGTCCATGTGTCTGCTGGTTCCATCTGTGCCTGCCTCACAAACACATGTCCGACCCATTACAGGTGATTTCTGCAGTTTCAGTTCTATACCCAGCCTTTTGGTTTGGTTTTGTCTCCTCTAAACTTGTATTACAGTGGCAACAAATCAGCTTTGTAAACATCCTTGGGCTGTGCTGCTCAGAATCCCCCCCGTGCGGAGCCAGTGGGACAGACACAACTCTGCATCCCAAACATCATTTTTTATTTGTGCCTTTGATTTGACTGGAATCTCCAGTTGCTGCAGGAGCAGAGAGATTAGAGCTGTGCTTCACATTAAGTTTATAAACGGTAGGTCTTCTGCTCTCTGTCCCTCCCTCTGAGTTAATGGGCTTGTGCGGCTTGGCAGGATCGCTCTTTTTAGGGTCTGTGTTGAATATGAAGGAGACTGAGACAGACACACACACACACACACACAGCCATGCACGTACAAACTGGTCTTGCTACCCTCGCATTCTCTGGCAAAGCCAGTTTGTTCCAGTTTCATAATGAGGAGAAGGGACTTTTGAAGCTGAGCCTCAGATAAACCGAGGGGGATACTCGGACTCACACACGCACTCCTCCTGATCTGTGATCCATTGTTCTCTTGCATTTGGAAGGAAAGGGCACTTCTATTTTAGCGCCAACAAAGATGCAGACCACTTGAATCTGACTGAGCAAATTCTAAAAGCAGAATGTGCTGTCTCGTTCCTCGATGCTGTGGCTTACAGTTGTTTTTTTTTAGATTTTCTCAAGCTTCGCTGTTTGATAGAATATATTGTGTGACTCAGTGTGGGTGATTGAACACATGGTCGCAGCCACGATTTCAAAAATGGAT
This sequence comes from Pseudorhombus dupliciocellatus, assembly GCA_016785235.1. Classification (NCBI taxonomy): domain Eukaryota; kingdom Metazoa; phylum Chordata; class Actinopteri; order Pleuronectiformes; family Paralichthyidae; genus Pseudorhombus; species Pseudorhombus dupliciocellatus. The sequence continues at coordinate 622,035 of JAFBJW010000110.1, forward strand.
CGATAGAACTGCACCTTCTTCTCTAATGTTAAACCACACCAGTGCTCACCCATGGGAACTGTCCGATGCCCAGTTTTGTGTTGTTTTCCTCCGTGTCCCTGCCTACGATGATCGCCCCCATCTGTCTCTCTCCCTCCCCCCTCCTCTGCCTCTCCTTTTGAATGAGCTGGCTTCAGCACTCTGCCTGGAACCAGCAACGCATGCTCACACACAGCTTGTCCCCTCGTGTGTGTGTGTGTGTGTGTGTGTGTGTATTCCTGGCTGCAGCAGAGCGCTGAGGATATGTCGCTTCCTGTCTGCTGCTAGGCAGCCCGAGCTCATTCTGCCGCATGCCGCTTGCTGCCACCATTACGCAGAGGAATCCCCTGGTCTCTGCAGCAGAGGAGACGCTGATCCGTGGAGGGCGGGACTGGATTTCACATGGAGATGTACGGTGCTCGTTCTCAAGGAAGCCGGACTGTGTGTGGCATCTCCTGCTGACCCTCGTGATCCTGGATTGTATTGGACGCATGTAACAGGGAGCAGCGTGTGTGTGTTCCTGATGCGGTCTGAGCGGGCTAGCCGTGTGTGTATTGTGGTGCTGGAGGAGGTGGAGGAGGATGAGCCCTCTTCTTCACACCCCCCTCCTCGGCCCAAATCACCTCCAGAGCACAGATCCCATCATGCCTCTCGCAGGGCTGCTGCACAGGAGGACAAGGTGAGACGCTGGTGCCTGGTGCTCCATCTTGCTCCCATGGAGGGTTGGTTTTTAAAGGTTTGTGTGTAAGAGCGCACGTTCCGTCCCCCTGCGTTAGAATACAATGCTCTGCCGACACATTTCATCGGGTTAGGGCTAAATATAGCACCAGTGCTGGTTTGTATAGATTACCAGTCAGGCCTCGGCCTCTGTGCTCTGCAGTGTTCACCGTGAGTGTGTCTGTCCGTCTTTGACACACTTTCTGTTCATCAGTTCCAAAGGCACGAGACGGACGCCGGCGTGCCAGAGCCCAGTGTATTTTTGGTTGAGAGAGGGATGGACAGTGAATGGCATAGCTGAAATACTAGTTAACTCTCTCCTAACCTTGCCAGCACTTTCTCTGGAGAATAATGCACTAAAATGTTTTATCAATGACCCAGACTCTGACTGCCTCTGGGCTTCCTCGTCCTGGTTTCAGTGTGTTTCACTCGGTGGTCGTTGTCAAGGGTTGGAGGTTCGATCGCTCCTCATTCTGCCGACACCAGAGTGGTAGTTGAGCTGTGAGTGGTGATCCAGACGAGAGGGGACCCAGAGACAAAGTGATTTATATTGTTGTTTACAGTAGCGAGCAAGTAATTAGAAGACATCGTGCGCTCGTGTTCATGCCTACGATACACACACACACACACACATATGTGCTTAAATTAAACTGGTACAGGAGGCGTGCCCCGAGTGATCTGGGTTACATGTGTTCCTGTTGTGAAGTGACCTCATAACGTCTTCTGAGAGGCGTTATTTCCCACACGGCTGTTGACTTTCATATAAAGTGACCTTGCAGAGAGCATAGCTCCACCCCCCCACACACCGTACGTGGCGCTGCCTCTGTCATGTGGGACATGCAGCTGCTGACCTGTGGTTCTCTCCCAGCTTGGGATGATACTTCCCATTTTAAAAGCTCCCAACTCTCTCTTGTCGTGGTGCCTTGCCTCAGTGTTTGTGCCCTCCCCTCTGTATCTATAGCCGTCGCTGCTAAGAGCCATCTTCAACGTGGACCCAGATGAAGTCCGCTCCCTCATATTCAAGAAAGAGGACGTCAACATTCAGGCAAGTGGAATGTATATGTTTCTGCACTGATTGCAGCCCTGTGCAGTTTCATGACGTACAATCACAACAAGGAGAGCAGCAATCAGCCAGCAGACTGAGCCCCTTCCCCATTTTAAACAGCTGTCACCCAGGGCAGAAGCACTCTCCCCTCAGAGCTGTCAGGACATTTACCTGATCCCCGTACTGCTGGGGTCATCACTGGCTCCTCCTGCAGTCAGCAGCACTGGCTTAGACCTGCTGCGGTCACATGACATGGGTTTATAGCCCCACTCTTCTGATTGCCTGCTACTTAACTGGAGGAGAGAGATGGAGGGGGGGGGGGGGGGCTGCAGCCGGGGGGGGGGGGGGGGGGGGGGGGGGGGCTGCAGTCGATGTGATGAAGCAAAGTGAAGAACACAAGCGACGGGATGAAGGACATTTTTCCCTTGTGGCCCGAGTGTCATGTTTCCTGTGGCCTGCAACAGTGTGAAGGGCCATGTGATGTAATCTTATCCATTAATCGTGTGTCTGAGCCTCTGTTCCCACGTTAGCATGAAAAGGTCAAATGTTGTGTGTTTTCATTAGGACAATGAGAAGCGGACGCCTCTGCACGCTGCAGCCTACCTGGGAGACGCTGAGATCATCGAGCTGCTCATCCTGTCAGGTGATCAACCGGTGTTATTGTATTCACGTTTGGACCAAAAGTGGCATGTCCACATTTCCCAGCGGTGTGAATCACTCTGGGCATGACTTTATATATATTTATTAAAAAAGATCAGTTGCTGTATCATCCATATGACAATAAAACTTGGATTTTATATTATATTTTACCATAAAAAATAAAATAATAAAATAAAAAAAATTTCAGGTCATGGATCATAAGTGACTATTGCAGGTCGAAGGTCACCAAACTTGAGCTCAATGCAAAGCCATGATGTGTGATTGGCTCGCCAGGAGCGAGTGTTTTATTTGCCTGCTGAAACATTCCTGCCCTGGACTGGGTTACCGCTCAGCTTACCTGCTCCTCCTCCGCTCTGTGTGTGTGTGTGTGTGTGTAATATTTTGAAGAGCTAGCAACAGGTGCAGCTAGGACTATTTTAACCCCTTAAACTGTGCCAAAGAGGATCATGGGAGTTTTATATCTTCCTGGCACTATTGGCTCATGAAACCCTCCTCCCATTAGTCATGTTGTACTACGCTTTTTAAAACTGTCGTTTGTTCTCATCTAGGGTTTAATGATGAGAGACAACCTTCTGCATATTTGCCACCACTGACGTTGTTTTTATACCCCCCCCCATCTCTGTTCCTCTTTCACTTTCTCTCTCTCATGCACACACACACACACACACACACACACACGCTTCTCTTCTCCTCTCCCATCCAAGGAGCCAGAGTCAACGCCAAAGATAACAAGTGGTTGACTCCTCTTCACCGAGCTGTCGCCTCTTGTAGTGAGGTAACACACACACACACACACACACACACACACACCAAGCGAGGGTTACTGAGGGTTACACATGATGTGTGTTTGCTTACTTTGCCAATACTTACACAGCCTCACAGCAATAGTTGTCATGAAGAAGAATAAGAATAACCTCCCACGTGCACGCACACAGTGCACTTTGCTAGAAGAGCGAGGCGTCTGAGAACATCAGCCCTCCGTCTGACGCGTTCTGCCTCTTCGTCCAGGATGCGGTGACGGTGTTGCTGAAGCACAGCGCGGACGTTAACGCCCGGGACAAGAACTGGCAGACGCCGCTCCACGTGGCCGCGAGCAACAAGGCGGTGCGCTGTGCCGAGGCTCTGGTCCCTCTGCTCAGCAACGTGAACGTGTCGGACCGGGCGGGCCGTACCGCCCTGCATCACGCGGCCTTCAGTGGGCACCTGGAGGTCTGTGTCTGCTTCTTGTGCGCATGCGTGTGCAGTCAAGCATTGTTTTATTGGCTGATGTGTCTCAGATGGTGAAGCTTCTGCTGTCCAGAGGAGCAAACATTAATGCTTTTGACAAGAAGGACCGGAGGGCCATCCACTGGGCGGCCTACATGGGTAAGACGGCCCTAACGCTCTGTGTGTGTCTGCAACGCGTCTCGACCTGAGTCACCTTGCTCTCGCTCCCGTGCCTCAGGTCACCTGGAGGTGGTGAAGTTCTTGGTGGCCAGCGGCGCTGAGGTGGACTGTAAGGACAAGAAGGCGTACACGCCTCTGCACGCCGCCGCCTCCAGTGGCATGAGCAGCACGGTGCACTACCTGCTGAGCCTTGGCGTCCATGTCAGTACACACGCACTTGCATCTTGACACGCCAGGAATCAGTTGAGTGGAAAAAACACATTTTGTTGCTGTGCAGGTAAACGAGGTGAATGCCTACGGCAACACGCCGCTCCACTTGGCCTGCTACAACGGACAGGATGTGGTGGTCAGCGAGCTCATCGAGACGGGGGCCAACGTCAACCAGGTGTGTGTGTGTGTGTGTGTGTGTGTGTGTGTGTGTGTGTGTGTGTGTGTGTGTGTGTGTGTGTGTGTGTGTGTGTGTGTGTGTGTGTGTGTGTGTGTTGTGTGTGTGTGTGTGTGTGTGTGTGTGTGTGTGTGTGTGTGTGTGTGTGTGTGTGTGTGTGTGTGTGTGTGTGTGTGTGTGTGTGTGTGTGTGGACATCTGTCGTGACCGTGATTGTGTTCTTTTCTATTTTCCTTCAGGTCAACGAGCGGGGCTTCTCTGCTCTGCACTTCGCCTCTTCCTCACGCCAGGGGGCGCTGTGCCAGGAGCTGCTGTTAGCCCACGGAGCTCACATCAACATGCGGGTGTGTCCACATGCACTAACACGTTCGCTCATTTAGCTGCGACACTTAAGCCAGTGTCGTTAGCGCCTGAGTAGCCGTGATGGAAACTGATATTAGCTCCTCACGGCCTCGAGACGCGAGGACATATGGAAGATGGGGGGGGTGGGGGGGTGGCCCCCCGAGGCTGCAAGCTGCTCAGGGAAAGTCTGGGGGTTTGAAATTCTGTTTCTGTCAGTTCAGAGTGTTTTCTAGGGCTGAGTCAGCCGCCCACACACTTATATCAAAGCTTTATGAAGAAAATCAAAAACCTGTGTATCGCTCCATCTGTCCAGAGTAAGGATGGAAAGACTCCTCTCCACATGGCAGCTACACATGGACGCTTCTCCTGTTCTCAGGCCCTCATTCAAAATGGTGAGAGCCCCTGTGTGTATGAATGTAGCCCTTCTGTCGTTTTCATGGAAATAAACACGTTCCTTTTTCGTTTGTGTGCGTGCAGGAGCTGTGATCGATTGCGAGGACAAAAGCAGGAACACTGCCCTTCACGTCGCCGCCCGCTACGGCCACGAGCTCATCATCACCGCTCTGGTCAAACACGGAGCCAGCACTGCCAAGTTAGTGAGGCTCAATCTGTTTGGGTGATAAGAACACGTTCCTGTAATGACTTGTCCTCTGTGCCTTCTGTCAGTCGAGGCATTCATGGGATGTTCCCTCTGCACCTGGCAGCTCTCAGCGGCTTCTCGGATTGCTGCAGGAAGTTGCTGTCCTCAGGTACATTGGAGCTGACGCCGCCGCTGTGCTGTGCTCGCCGCCACCTAAAGTAATTGAGATTGCGTGTTTGTGCAGGGTTTGACATAGACACCCCTGATGACTTTGGGAGGACCTGTCTTCACGCTGCTGCAGCTGGAGGGTGAGGCATCGTATCCTCACTGTCATTGTGTTGGTGCGCTTCGTTATGGAACGCCAGTGTTAACGACGCTTCTTCACCCAGGAACCTGGAGTGCGTGAACCTGCTGTTAAACATCGGCGCCGACTTCAACAGGAGAGACAACTATGGGCGGTGAGACGAGCGGTAATTTGAAGTTTACAAGTGGTGGTGAAGAGAAGAGCTGAAGTCCCTCCTGGCCTTTCTCTCGCGTCCTAGGACTCCATTACACTACGCTGCAGCCAACTGTCACTACCAGTGTGTGTTCGCTCTGGTGGGCTCCGGGGCGAGCATCAATGAGTTGGACCAGAGAGGCTGCTGCCCCCTGCACTACGCTGCTGCTGCGGACACTGACGGAAAGTGAGCGCCCCTCAGCGTCAGAGTCCTCCTGTGTCTGACTGAAACCATTGAAGACCCTCCTCTTTTGGTCTGATTCTTTGTCAGGTGTGTGGAATACCTGTTGAGGAATGATGCCGATCCAGCAGTGAGGGACAAACAGGGCTACAGCGCCGTGCATTACGCCTCAGCGTACGGTCGCACGCTCTGTCTGGAACTGGTGCGTGCAGCTGTGGAGGGGAGGAAACCCCTGAGCAGCACGTTATCCAGCTGTCTTATCACTGTCTGTCTGTTTTCTTTCAGATGGCCAGTGAGACGCCTCTCGATGTGGTGAGACACACATGTGACTCATCCGTCGTTACACAATGAGCCCCCACAGTGATTCTGAGTAGCTCCCTCTGTTGGACAAATCTAGGAGCTGATAAACTTCCTCTCATGTGTTTTAACAGACCCTTAAAAAGTCTGAAACAATTATTGCCTTAAGGATCCCTGTTTCAATCCTCTCGAGCCACGTGAGTCTGTGTCTTACGTGACAACGCGTCAAGCATCTCTCATGTCTTTCAGCTGATGGACGCGTCAGGGACAGACATTCTGAGTGACTCGGAGAGCCACGCCCCTGTCAGTCCACTGCACCTGGCGGTCAGTTCTGTCTCTCCCAGGATTCCGCTCTGCCCTGTCGACTGTCTGATGCGTGTGCGCTCGTCTTGTTCACCCAGGCTTACCACGGACACTGTGGAGCGTTAGAGGTGCTCCTGTCCTCCCTGCTGGACGTGGACGTGCGCAGCCCGGAGGGCCGCACCCCCCTCAGCCTGGCCTGCTCCAGCGGCCATCAGGAGTGTGTCTCCCTGCTGCTGCATCACGGAGCCTCACCCATGACCCACGACTACACACACAAGAAGACAGCCATACATGCTGCAGGTATCCACACACGCACATTCAGAGGCATCACGTGAACGTAACATGGGAAGCATGTCGGCACGTTTCACCCCAGCGTGTGTGTGTGCTGTAGCTATGAACGGCCACCCAGAGTGCCTCCGCCTGCTCATGAGCAACAATGGCCTAAACGTCAACGTGGACTTACCAGACACCAACGGACAGTGAGTGTGTATGTGTGTAGACAAAATGGCTTTGACTCGAGGCTCTAAGTGCTTTAGCATGCTATGGTGTAGCTAATGGGCCTAACGCGTTGTGTACGGTCACACAGGACTCCTCTGATGCTGGCTGTGCTCAATGGACACACAGAGTGTGTGTACTCTCTCCTCAGTCAAGGAGCCAGTGTGGAGAGCCAGGACCGCTGGGGGAGGACGGCGCTGCACAGAGGGGTGAGACAGCATTAACATAGCGACATCACTATATGATGTGGTTATTCGTCCTTCCTCGTGTTTAACTGTCCCGCAGGCTGTGACGGGTCAGGAGGAGTGTGTGGAGGCCCTCCTGCAGCGGGGGGCCAGCGTCTGTGTCAAGGACGTCCGGGGCCGGTCACCTCTTCACCTTGCCTCCGCCTGTGGCCGCGTCGGTGCCCTGGGCGCGCTGCTGCAGGCCACCACACACACTGACACGCACCTCACCGACAACCAGGGCTACACACCCCTGCACTGGGCCTGTTACAACGGTGCGCCGCTTCTTCCGATGCCGCGTTGCGTGAGCGGCCGCGGCGTTCCCACCTGACCGGCCTCTGTGTCTCACCAGGGTATGACGCGTGTGTGGAGGTGCTGCTGGACCAGGAGGTGCTCAGGGGGATCGACAGCAACTCCTTCAGTCCGCTACACTGCGCCGTGTAAGACAACAGCTGTCTTTGTTTAAACGTGCACGGTGGGGGAGTGTGTGTGTGTGTGTGTGTGTGACAGCGTGGGTTGTGTGTTTTAGGATGAGCGACAACGATGGAGTGGCTGAGATGTTAATCGACTCCCTGGGCTCAGCTATCGTCAACACCACTGACTCTAAGGGCAGGTGAGAGAGTGAATGACGTCACGTTCCTGTAAACAGGGGGAGCTTTAAGGTGACCTGTGTGTGTGTGTGTGTGTGTGTGTGCGGATGCAGGACCCCTCTTCACGCTGCAGCTTTTTGCGACCACGTGGAGTGCGTTTCTCTCCTTCTGAGCCACGGCGCTCAGGCAAACGCCGTGGACACCGCCACACACAGCACGCCGCTCATGATGGCAGCTCTGAACGGACAGACCAACGCCGTGGGTCAGTGCACGCTTACTCACGTGCACACTCGCACACTTTGTCTTTGATTTCAAAGCGTGTGCGTCGTCTCGTTCCAGAGGTGTTGGTGAGCAGCGCCAAAGCAGACATGGCGGTGCAGGACACAGACAGAAACACAGCGTTACATCTGGCCTGCAGCAAGGTAGCACGTCTCAACATCAAAGCACTGTGAGAGAAGAGAGAGCAAATCAAAGACTGTTTATTCCTCATCACTGTGTTCCTCTCAGGGTCATGAGACCAGTGCCTTGTTGATCATGGAGAAAATCAGCGACAGGAACCTCATCAACTGCACCAACGCTGCTCTCCAGACGTACGTATGCTCTGTCAGCTGCTGCTCAACACATCAGGCTTCGCCCACACTATGTGCCCGCTGTGCCCCCTGCAGGCCGCTGCATGTCGCAGCCAGGAAGGGCTTGACGGTGGTGGTCCAGGAGCTGCTGGGGAAAGGAGCCAGCGTGTTGGCGGTGGACAAGAACGGTCAGCTGTCACTGTTTCAACACGTCCACAGTTCACGCGCTCTGGAGCGACGCTCAAACTTCTCCCTCCCCTCACCCGCAGGTTACACGCCAGCCTTGGCCTGCGCCCCCAACCGCGACGTAGCGGACTGCCTGGCCCTCATCCTCAACTCCATGATGCCCGCCTCTCCCGTCGTCACCATAGCTGCTTTACCTGCACTTTCTCTCGCTCAGACGGTGGTCAACCACAACTCCACCTCCAACCACATCTCCAAAGGCGTGGCCTTCGATGCCCTGCCCCCTCTGAGGCCCGACCCCGCCTCCTACTGCAGGCCGGAGCGCCCGCTGTCCACCGTGTCTGCAGACGATGAAATGAATGACTCGGATTCAGAGACGTACTGAGCAGACAGTCGGGAGCCTTACCGGCCGTCTGAGGACAGACAGAGGGAACAAGGGGGGGGGGTGTTCTAGCTAAACCTCAGAGGATTGTTTTCATTTAGGTGGGAAAAAATACTAAAAAGTAAAATACAGAATAAGTTAAAAACAAAAAGCATTTCTCTCAGACTCTGCATGGCCAGTGTCTTTTTAAAATTTATGCCATTTTCTTTTTAAATCTTCCAATGGTTTTAAGTCTTTCCATAGTTTTTCCTTCTCCAATCACCAGAGGAGCGAGGGCTGGAGAGGACACATTTTGTCTCAGGGCGGACGAGACAAAGGGACAATCTTGAGGGACCAGGAAGTGGATGAACTGAGTTTTAGTTCTCCTCTGAGCTGCAGACTCTCACTGATGTCGAACCACTTCTTGGAAGTTGCTTTAGAATCCTGTGAAAAATCTGAATTGATTCCGAGTGACAGGAGGTGGAACCGTTAACCTGCTATACTGTAAACTACTTAATGTCTGTGTACTGTACTGGAGACAGGAGGACGTGGCTGACACTGTGCATAATGTGTGTAGAGGAGAGTGTGTGTGTGTGCGCGTGCGTGTGTGAGACAGAAATGAATAAAAACTGCCAAGAAACTTTCAGGCAGAGGATGAACACTACCTGGTGCAATGCAGTGTTGGGACGATTACTTTGGAAATGTAATTAGTTACAGTTACAGTTACCCTGTTGAAAATGTAATATACTTTCTCAAAGTAATATAACTTATTCCATTGGATTACGTTGTGATTACGGAATGTTGAATAATATTTTGCCTGTATAAAGCAGCTTATTTTAAGACATTAATCTCATCTTGTCTTCCCTCATAGTGAACACTGGGATCATCCTTCCATCATACACACTCATCAAATCACAAATAACCCGCTGCAAACACACTGTCTCTTTAAGAGCCTCCCTGCGTCACGGCCAATCACGTGGGTGTTTGAGTTTTTCCCGCCAAGCGTCACAAGCCCAGGGAGGCGGGGCGTCAGAGGTAATGAAGTTCTCAAACATAACTTTGATATCGTTCTCATAGAGTTTGATGATTGTTTGGACAGCTGCTTGAACTTGTGTTTGTTTGTGTTCTCCCACAGGTGATGCAGGACTTCCTGTTGACTGCTCCGGAATGAATGAGTATTTTCTGATTACATTTATTCTTTATTACTCGCTTGGTCTAATAACTTTATAAACTGTGTTTCATACGGTCAACAACATCACTGAGTGTCTTCTACTATGAAGACGGTGTTCTTTACAGTAAATGTATAAAAATAAATTATGTGTCCTAGCCGGTTGATGTAGTAGCTAATCGGCTAAATATCATGTTATCATTCAGGTAAACTGTTTGGGAAAGTAACAACGGCTGTACTACTTGTTTTCCAATTTCTGCCAGTAGAGGGCGCCACACACCAGCTGGGGCTCCTGATAGGCCTGTCTCAGTGGGAGAATATTCAGTTCTAACACTTTGGTGAAAGTAAACATCAGTTAAAACAGGTCCAATCATGCAAAAGTATCCTGTAAAGTTGGTATTGGTATTTTGTGTCTGAAGTATTCAGGTAAGCTTCAAGTTTCCTGAAGTTGGACACGAGTATGTACCTGACGTGTCAGCGTGTCTGAGGAGCTGAAACCTGTGGCACGTGTGGTTTTAAAAAAAAAAAAAAAAACTACTCTAATATTTTAATGATAGTGCATTAGATGCAGATGCGTTACTAGATTTTAGGGAGCAGAGAAGGTTAAAGCATCGCAATGACAGTCACTGATAAATCAAACTGATAAAAGCAAATATGAAACGGAACAAACGTCCATCAGGGCGGAGACGTGTCCGCTGAATCAAGTGAATCATTTTGGCCAAAGTGAGAAAAGAGACATGTGACCGCCTCGCTGAGACGTGTGCTGAATCTGAAGCACGAGGGTGTGTGTACCGGAATGTTATGCTCTGTATTGCAACACTGCATGAGTGTGTTTGCGTGTGCTCGTGCATAGTTGTGTTTGTTGGCGTGATGTACCTGAACACGCGTAGGTGTGCGTTTGTCACACGCAAGCTTGGCGTCTGGAAGTCTCTCTTTCCTAAAGGTTAGCTTGTAAAGACGCATGATTTATGACTTGCACTCTGTGTGTGTGTGTGTGTGTGTTTCACGTAAGTCTGTCTACGGCTGTAATTATGGACAGATAAACATGATCATGTGTCATCCCATAAATGAGAATGACAATAGGTGAGGTCACTCATCATGGCTGCCGGCTGTCTGGTGTTCCACTGCAGCAGGCGCACGCACGCATGCACAGGACGGTGGATACCAGCGACAGCTGGAAGGGATCAATCATCCTTCAGCTGTCTCACTAATGAAGGTGTGCATGAGCCCAGCAGCAGTGGACACAGTGGACAACAACCGTGCGTCCCACAGACATGGTCAGAATCAGAATCAGAATTGCCTTTATTGTCATTGTATCACTACAACGAAATTAGAGGTAACTCTCCGGTATTTTACAAAATTGAAATAAATAAGTAAGAATAGACTAGAGAAAATAAAAATAAAAATAAAAATAAAAATGGTGCCGGAGAAAATAAAAATAAAAATAAAAATAAAAATGGTGCCGGTCCAGGGTGCGTCCACTGCTGTGTAGTCTCTCACTGCGGTCTGCTCCCTCTTTTCCAGGCCTCTGCACAAACGTGCGCTAAGACCTGCAGTGCAAGTCCTGACTGTCTGCACTGACTTCAGATCTGTGTTCCAGCCACATGCGTGTGAATGTAATAACAAGGCCCGGCCGCTCAGGACGCCTTCAAAGACACAATGTGCACAATGTGGCCACTGCAGGTATTTTACTACCGGCTCTGTCCGTGTGTGTGTGTGTGTGTTCATACACCAGGTCACCTTCTCTTTCCTCTGCTCTTCCACACACACACACACACACTGTGGTAATTCTTTCCCTACAAACTAAGCCTAAAGCCTTAACCCATGAACACTGGCCAGAACGCATTTGCTCTGGGGTCAAAATGTCCATCATCTGTGTCCACTGGTGACACTGGACATGCCATCGATAAAGCCGAGGGTAGAAGTCAACCTGCGGTCAGCCTGTGAAGCTGCATGACCCCAGGAGTTGAAAGGTCACAGCTGAGAGCTCCTGGGGACGGGAGAGGAGATGCTGAGAGACGTCATTATCCAACTGGGCTTTGATACCTGGAGACGTTGGACGCTGCTCCGCTTCTGGCTGAGGCAGAAATTGTTCCTCATTACTGGTTGAATTCCAGCGAACTGAGCTCGGACATCAGGAAATTGTGCACGTTTGTGCGTGCTCGAGCAGCAGGAGGCGGGACGTGACGTGACTATTAATCTTACACGTCAGCTGTGTCGATGCGCTCGTTGTCATCGTTGATGGAGCACGGTCCGTGCACACAGGAAACGTGCACCATGCGTCTCAGCCCAAAGCAGCTGAGGTCAGACAATGAGCAGGCATGTGTTTAAAGGCCCTTTGAAGCTAAACGTGAAATGATTTAGTCCGCTTAGAAGCCTCTGTCTGTCTGTCTGTGTGTGTGTGTGTGTGTGTGCGTGCGTGCACGGGCCTCTTTGAAGATGGTACTCTTGTATGAGTTCAGGAAGACCTTTACAGCAGCGCTAAGTGGAGGGTTCAGCGTGCCATAAAGATCCAAGATAAGAGTGTGTGTGTGTGTGTGTGTGTGAGAGTGAGTGAGTGAGTGAGTGAGTGAGTGAGACAGTCCTTCAGTGCAGGACCGGACTTGACTTGTGGGTAGAGCTGACGCCAACCACTTGTTCCTGACTGTCTGTGTATGTAGTGAATGACAGCCCGGAGGCTGTGTGTGTGTGTGTGTGTGTGTGTGTGTGTGTGTGTGTGTGAACAGAAGTGTTTCATGTTTGACGGGAACCATCAATAAAACAGCAACCACAAAACCACCTGAACCGTGTGTGTGAGAGAGAGAGAGAGAGAATAAAACAGACTGAGGGACAGTGGAGGATGTGTATTGACCTGCTTTCTTTTCTCTTATCTGTTTCAAGCCTCCATCTACCCTGATTGATGAGCTCAGTGTGTGTGTGTGTGTGTGTGTGTGTACACACACACACACACTGGTTCAAGTTGTTTTCTGTGTCTTTGTGGAATAAATTAAGACTTTGCTGCGCAGCAATTAGCATGAAAAAGCCAGCAGCTTTGTTCCAGTCAATTTAAGAATTGACTGCCCCCCCCCCCCCAGCATCGTGACGAGGAGAACCGGTTCACCAGGATCATGGTATGAACGGTGTGTGTGTGTGTGAATCGCTGCTAAACCTTTACATGAAGACATTGATGTGTTCATGATGAAGTGGAGGAGCAGTGAAGTGTGTGTGTGTGTGTGTGTGTGTGTGTGTGTGTGTGTGTGTGTGTGTGTGTGTGTGTGTGTGTGTGTGTGTGTGTGTGTGTGTCAGGTTCACGGGGGGGGGGGGCTTCTGGGGGAATTAAGTGTTTTTAGGAAACTGTTCCCCCAACAGGAAACTAATAAAACTGCTGAGACAGGAGGACAGAGCAAACACACACACACACACACACACACACACAGCTTGAGGATGACCTAGACCCCCCAAGCTGAGGTAGCAGTGATCAAGTGCATCAAGTTCATCCATCAAGACTGAAAGTGAATAATGGCGTCTGGAAGTGTATGATTATGCTCCTGGGCTTCACCGCATCAATCAGCACACACACACACACACACACACACACACACACTAAACACAGAGAGGACGCACAAGTTGAAAAATGAACAACAGTAAATTAATCTCCTCGTCTGTGTGTGTGAGAGAGCGAGGGATGAGGAGGGTTACTGTCACGGTCAGAGCAGGATTTAATCAAGGAAAGAGAGCGAGAGATGGAGAGCTGCATCACACACCTCAGCTGCAGAACATGATCGCAAGAAAGAGAAAGCTTAGAAATATCAAACATGCGCTAAATCATCATCCTTCCCCATCATGCCCTTCTCCTCTGGTGTGTGTGTGTGTTTGCAGAAAAATGCTCGCTCTGGGTTTTTCCAGCGTGCAGAAGAAGTCCCGCAGGTTCAGAGCCTGGTTAAAGGGGAATTCCGCTTTATTTCCCCAACGTGGGCCCTATGTTCATAAATGCAGGTGTGTGTGTGTGTGTGTGTGTGTGTGTGTGTGTGTGCACTGCTCCATAGAAGAATCTTGAAGAGTAGAAACTTGAATCTACTGTCAAATGATTCACACACTTTGAAACGTCTCAACGAGCCACCAAGCTCCGACAGGATCAAAGGAATCGATGAAGACTCATTTCATTAATCCGTTGGCGCGCAGGGCGACTCCCTCCACATAAATCTGCAACTTTACTGGTAAAAGAGACGAGTTGATGGCGCCGCCGAGAAACTCCCAACGCAAGCGAGGCTTGTTAAAAAGATGCTGTGTGTGTGGCAGGGCTCACAGTTGTTGCTCGTCTCAAGGAGGGATGTTTATTCTTTTTCATCCCTTTTTGTGCCGTCGTCCGTCTGCGGCGTGCTGACAGGCGGCGGACGTGCCCCGCCCCTCCTCACAGTGATTACAGGAAGCTGAGGAGGAGCTGCTCCAGGCACGTCCTGGCACAGCTCACCTGCTTCAGGTCCACTGCTGAGCGTCAGTGACCCCAAACTGAGTTTTTTTTACTAATGGTATCTTAAAAAAGACGCCACAGAATCTCCAACCTTTTGTCCGTGTTTTTCACAAATGGGCGGGGCTAATGAATGCCACTAATTGTCTCAGCGGGGGGAAGCCGGCCAAGATGGCGGCGCCCGAGAAATAAAACACTTCACCCAGATCGTTCCGTCGCTCCTCTCTCTCCGCGGTGGGAAACGCACAGCGGTGTGTTTTGTTGGCGACCGATGGTGCGTGGTAATGTGGTTATTATCATCGCTAAGGGAACAGGTTGGGGCTCAGACAGGGTTTCATTGGGGGTCTTTAAAGAACACACACACACACACTTTCAGTGTGGGAAAAGAATGCCTCCAAAAGAGGGACAGCTGTTTGTGGCGGGTGGGGATGGTGATCAGGGTAACTCCACCTGTGCATCCAGCCACACCTGAGGCTGTGGGGGGGGGGGGGGGGGGGCCTCTGATGGCAGGGGGGGGGGGGGGGGGGGGGGGGTCCTCTGATGGAGCTCAGTTTAATCTCATCCTGAGTGAAGTCGACTTTAACGACTTTCAAAGTTTCACATCGAACCGTTTGTCAGCCTCACCACTCCATCAGTCACAGGCTGTGGAATGGGATTAACTCGTGTGTGTGTGTGTGTGTGTGTGTGTGTGTGTGTGTGTGTGTGTGTGTGTGTGTGTGTGTGTGTGTGTGTGTGTGTGTGCGTGTGTGTGTGCGCGCGGCCGTTCGCACTACACCAATGAGACAAGTTGATTAAATCCTGCTGTTTTATTAAATTTGAAATTCAAATCAAGCGCTCCCTCTGCACGTGCTCTTGAACATGCGTCGCTGTACTGACTATGTTTAACCCCTCCCACGCAGCTCACAGAGCCGGGGAAGAGGACAGGAAGAGGACAGGAAGAGGACAGGAAGAGGACAGGAAGAGGACAGGAAGAGGCGTGTGTCATTGTTTCCTCCCTCTCCTCCCCCAGGGGCAGGATGGGAGGGACAGGGCCGCCTCTCGCTCAGCGTGGAGACAGAGTGTTTGCGTGGGACCGTCAAGGCCCCGAAGCATCGTCACTGAAGACGCACGTCATGAAAACGAGCGCTGGAAGACGCAGCCTGGAGTTGGACGAGACACGTTTTTCCCCCGTCCTCTGAGCCCGTGGAGGACGAGGATGTTGCATGAATTCCAATAATGTAGAAGGTCCAAACACTTGACCCCCCCCCCCCCCCCTCCCCCCCCCCCCCCCCCCCCCCCCCATGATTGATTGGTTTGAACTCTGTGTCATGTTGTTGGATGTATTTTAACTGACCAGGTTTTGGAGACTTGATTTGATCTTAGTTTTATTGGACTGTTTATCCCAGTGATGTGCTGATGAGTATGTGAGCTCAACACTTTCCCAATCAGTGGATTTCACTTGATGCCCGAGAGAAAACAGAAACAGGAAATAAATCCAACTTCAACGTCACTTTTTTTTTTTTTCATATAATTTACGAGCCTGGATGTCCTCGGTCAGTCCGAGCTGTCCTCTGATTGGTCCTGACGCTCTCAGCGGACACTTCAAAGATCCAAGGAAACTACAACTTCAGCCGTCACACAGAAACACGCACACACACACACACACACACACACACTTTTCTTCACAGGCAGCGGCTGTGAGCTCTCTCTCTCTCTCTCTCTCTCTCTCTCTCTCTCTCGGCAGAGGACAGCGCGGACCATGGCTGCTGCTCTGCTCCAGGTAGGCGCGCGTTTGTTTGCAGAAGCTGCAAAAGCTGTGATGTCTTCTGTAGTTCTGTCTCCGTCCCTGGAGCAGGACTAGGATCCCTGATATCTCTGCCAGTGCAGCCTGAGCAGAGGGCCCGGGGCTCCCTGTGCGTCATGACGCACGGCCCGGGTCTGTGCCAAGGTCTCATGTGCGCCTCTGTCCCTCAGGAGGAGCCTCGGCTGGGCGGCACCCCGCTGGCCATGCTGGCCGCCACCTGCAGCCGGATCGGCGAGGCCGGACCCTCCGACGGCCCCACGGGACTGGCGAGGGGCCACCAGCCGTGGAGAGGCGGCGCGGGCGCGTGCCTCGCGGAGACCTCCAGCGCTTTTTCGGTGACCGCCGCCAACTCTCCGTTCGGAAGCGACTTGTCCATGTACCAGAGCCCCGTGCCGTCGGACGGCGCCGCGCACGACCCCGGCCACGCGCAGCGCTCCGTGTTCCTCTCCAAGTTCCCGTCCTCGGTGGACAGTATTGCGGGGATGTATCCCAGGATGCACCCGCACCCGTACGAGTCCTGGTTCAAGCCGGTGGCAGAGGTCGCCAGCGGAGCCCCCGCCTGGTGGGACGTGGGCGCCGGCTGGGTGGACGCGCAGCCGCCCGCCCGGTTACCGTCGCCTCTGGGCGGCTTCGGCCCCGGGGCCGCTCAGCACGCGCTGTTCGACGGCTTCCGGCCTCCGGTGCACGGCTCGTACGGCGAGTCCGCGGCCGCACCTGTCGTGTCTCTGCCCGCGTCCTCCCGCGCCTCCTCGCGCCGCTACTCCGGCCGGGCCACGTGCGACTGCCCGAACTGTCACGAGGCGGAGAGCCTGGGTCAGGGCGGCTCGAGCCCGCGGCGGAGGCCGCTGCACAACTGCCACATCCCCGGCTGCGGCAAAGTCTACGGCAAGACGTCGCACCTGAAGGCGCACCTGCGCTGGCACACGGGCGAGAGGCCGTTCGTCTGCAACTGGCTCTTCTGCGGGAAACGCTTCACGCGCTCCGACGAGCTGCAGCGGCACCTGCGCACGCACACCGGCGAGAAGAGGTTCGAGTGCTCGGTCTGCCGCAAGCGCTTCATGCGCTCCGACCACTTGAGCAAGCACGTGAGGACGCACAGCGCGGACGGCTCGGAGGACGGCTGCGACGCGGACAGCAGCCTGTCCCCCGGGGAGGGACCCGCAGACACCGACTCAAATGGCACTTGATGAAGAACTGCAGCTGCGGGTCGACGCCGTCTTTACCTCAACGCTCATATGTCATATTTCAGAAATAAATTTGGACCATACAGTTTAGAAATGTCGCATCATTCAGACCTGTTGCGTCTTATTTATTCTGCGGCTGTTTTCTTTGGCTTTATTCTTGGCAAGGGTTAGGGTTACTGCCCTAAACTTTTTAAAAATAGACTCATTGGGGCCGGTGGTTTCACCAAAGCATTTTTAATTAAACCTTTTTCAGAGAGTCACAAACCCAAAACAGTGTTTGACTAGTATTTGCACCATTAGTCAAATTATTGGAGACGTTTCATTCTTTATATATATAAAGAAATACATTTTTAGTCTATGAGAACTGTTTGGATTTGATTGGTTGAATTCTGGTGCAGGTTTTGACAATATTGGCACTACCACTATTACATCTTTATTTGAAGTATAATTGTGTGACTGAGGCTAGTGGAGACTAAAAGTACCCGATCAAAGTATTCAGGTTGTTCTGGTGTTAAACCTGCACGGGTGAATATTTGCTTGAGTGTGTATCGCCGCCTAGTGTTCAGTCTGACAGCTGACAACAACAGTTGAAGTTTAATTTAACAGCTGTAGAGGGACCTGAGTGAAATATATTCATAAAGAATGAAACAATAAATACAAGAAAACCTTCAAAATCTGCACATGAAATGATTTAAAAAAATCTTGCCCATTTTTATTGTGACAAAATCATTCATGCTACGACGCAACTACAGTCACATTATTTGGCAGTAAAACTACACAGGAAAGTGCTGCTGCTACTCCCAGGAGATGAGATGATTATTACCTTATTGCTGTTAGGAGGAGATGCCAGACTTCATTATTACTCACGTACCCTTGTCATAAACAACATGTCAGAATGAAAGACAGAAACCGTCATAAAATCAAATAAATAATCATTAGTGTTCAGCTGGGGCTGTAAACAGAGCAGGACTGGGGGAAGCAACAGGCTCGTAGTGGATCCAGAGGATCTAGTGCAGCAGGAGTTGGGGAGAGGAACTGCCCCTCGGATTCGTACCGTTGCCCAGGAGCTGCTCTCGCTGGTGGTCAGCAGACACGTGCACGTGTTTCTGTGGCTGACGCGTTCACTCTCAGCCCTTTGTTATTCCAGTGTTTGTTCCTCTAATGCCCAAAGGGCGGAAAACGAACCTTTCCGTCCCGCCCGCCCAGCTCAGATCTCAGTAGTACAATGCAAAACAACAGTTTGAGTGCAAGTCTAACCCGACAGTCATATGAACCTATGTTGTCATACACACATGGAGATAGAGAAATGCCATGAAATAACACGTGATCAGCTAACGAAACAAAATATAAAAGAACATGAGAAAAAGACATTTAGAGCAGGTGTTCGCCACGTGCTTCGTGAGTTGCATCTCAAAACCATTCAGGGGAGGTCAGTCACGTGTCCACAGGATAATTGGCGAGGGAATGTCGTACCTAACTTCACCACAAGAGGGCAGGCTAACCCAAGGAGCCGGTAGCGTTATTGGTGCTGGAGCGGTGAAACTTGTAGTGTTCTGACTGTAAATAGAGACGCACACGCACACACGCACGCACACACACACACACACACGCACACACGAGCCGATCGGCCTGTCGACTACAGACGAAGCCTCCAGAGGAGGAAGAGGCTGGGGGACTTGTGCACGTCGTCGCTCTCCGTCTCCTGGTTACTGGCCACTAGTCACACAGGTTAGCGTTTCTAACCGTTATCTGTTTGATGAAGGTTCAAAGAGAGAATAGAAGCCTTTTAGTCCAGCTCTCCTTCCCCACGACCTCTGACCTCAGCTTAGTATTGCCAGGGGTCCCCCAGGGGCATCTTGGGAACAGGAATGTGCATCTCCACAGGGCGGTCAGGTGGATGGTCCCTCCTGTACGTCACTGTCTTCTCATTGGTTGTGGGAATGTAGGACAGGTCCTGCAGGGTGGCAGAGATGTGATGTTAGGACTGGTTTATAACTTCATCACATGACACCTCGAGGTGCTGGTGTGGTGGGATGATCGTCTTGTGAGAGCTAAAAATACTGACAGTATTAGAAGTACTGTATATCCATTAGGTTCCCAGACGCACGTCCCCTGAGAGGGTGGCGTTACCATGGAAACGGTACGGCGACGGGGCTGTTACTGGGAGGTGTGGACACATTTCCATCTCCCTCTAGTCCCAGGTGCCGTCCATCACTGCACAGTCACAAATCTGGATGCTGGAGACGCTGAGCTGGGATTTGAGGGGAAATGTGAAACACAGCTGCGCCTTTAACGGCAATCTCCCATTTCTGCGTCCTGTTTCTAGGGTTCACTTCAGACGAACTATGTGGAGAATTCAGAGGGTCCCTTCATCGCGCTCGCGGGGGAGGGGGTTCTGGGAGCTGACCTTTCCGGTGCAGTGATAAACTCCGGCCTCGGCGGCGGCGCCCTTTCTCAGGCCACGCTGTCTCTGTAGCAGCAAACGGGAGACGGCCACCACCACCAGGCCGCACAGCACCGTCAGCGCACACACGCTGAGGAAGGTTCCCACCAGCCGGCTGCTGCTCGTGCACTCTGCGAAGACATGCGTAGGCGAGACACGTGCACTTTACTGAGACTGTGAAAAGTACTTTCTCCTGACTGTGTGTGTGTGTGTATATATATATTTATAGTTTCTTTTCATTGTGTTGTTAACACTGGAGCTAACAGCACCATATATAATACACATGATGCAAACTATGTCCCCTACTGTACGTGTGGTCTGGTGGTCAGGTCCTGACCTGATGACCCCCCCCCCCCCCCCCCCCCCCCCGGGGGTGGCCCCCCCCCCCCACCCCGGTGGCTGCCGTGCCAGGGGGTGCTGCGCTGAGCGTCCCTGCTGGAGAGCATGTGCGGCGGACACAAAGAGCCCAAAGACCTCTGTCATTTTGGAACATGGTTGCCATGGAGACCTGGCCCCCGCAGCACCCAGGAGGGGTGGGCGTGAGCAGGAAGAGAGGGTCCCGTTGGTAAGGGGGGCGGGAGGGGGACAATGAGGAGCGCTGTTCCAAAAACCAGGGGGGCGGGGTTGAACTGTAACACTTGGACGTGCAATAATGTGTGTTTGGGTAACCCAGGGCATGTGTGTGCGCTCTCGTGGGTTTTGTGACGGTTGCGCGTGTGTGTGTGTGTGTAGATATTCAAATGAAGCAAGCAAGCTGGGACCTGCAGGGAAATGTGAAACACAGCTGTAACTCTGACTCACACACACCAGGGTGCAGCGGAAGTGACCTTGAACGAAAGCGTGTGTGTGTGTGTGTCAGACGAAGATGGATGGGATCCGTGTGTTACCTGACACGCTGGGAGGAGCACAGGTGCTGTTGCAGGGCCCCGCCTCGCTCTGTGCACGTGAAGAGTGGCAGCTGGAACACTTCCTGTGAACAGACAACACAGCGTCGGACACAGCTTCCTCTTTCCAAGCTCCCATCATGCCTTGCGCGGGGGCAGTACCCGTACGGCTGGCAGGTGGGCAGGCAGGCGGGGCACTTCTCGCAGAGGTCGCCAGAGGACCGCAGGTCGTCGCACACGCACATGCCGCACACGCATCTTCCCCGCCCGCTGCATAGCAACCCGTCTGCTGATTGGCAGGTTGCTGTGGAGGCGGGGCAACTGCATGTGTCCCCAGTCCAGCCGTCGTCACACAGACACTCGCCTAAGACGCACGCGCCCCGTCCTGAGGCGACGCGCACAGACAGGAGGGAGAGCGGGTTAAAAAGGCAGCCAAAGGTCGTCAAAGGTCAACGTGGTGAGATCAGCGTGTCCCCTCACCCCCACACAGACGTCCCCCTTCATACGGGCAGGAGAAGTCGTCCCTCTCGCAGTATTTCCCGTACACTGTCCCGAGCCGGCTCTGATCGCACACACACCTGCCGCAGTCACACTCTCCCCGGCCGCTGCAGTCCACCTCGGCCCCGTCGGCTCGGCACGCCCCCTCCGAATCCTCGCCGTCTGGCCTCTGCCCTTGGGCGCCTGGGCACGCCCACCGGCCGTCGTCGTGGCAGCGCATTGTCGGCGCACAGCTGCAGCGACATTTGGCGTGAATCCGAACGACGGTGGATTCATTGTAGCCCACGGGATGAACCACGAGCCGCACGTCTTCGTCCTCAGCGGCGTCGGGACAGGAGCGCAGGCCGACGGTGACGTTGAAGTAAACCTGAGCAGGAGGCAAAAGATGGGAATTCTCCTACTGTGTCACGTAACGTGAGCGTACTGCCATTTAACCATGAGCACGTCGTCATCACAGGCCGTGAGTGCTGTGGCGGTGGGCGGGACCTCAGCTGTCACTCATCTCACCCAGTTTTTATCGCATCAAAGGAATCTCGCCAGACAAATGATCGTCGCTCTGGTCGATTTGGTCCATGTCCAATCAGCTCATTTATGTAGTGAGTGCAGCCGGCCACCAGGGGGACGTTTGGGAGGGATCATGGATTCAGGAAACAATGTTTAGGCCTCGTGCAAACTGTCGAAGGGTGAGACCATCAGGCCCTTTCACTGGATCCTTATCTAAGGTCCAGTAAGTGTAATGGCCGCTCACACAATGGGCAGCTCTGTCTCACTGACCTGCGAGTGCTCCACCTACGAGCCAATGAGCTGCTGAGTTTGCCGACAGGTCGGAGCAGGGCGGACGCCTCCGTCAGCGGGAGAATGGACGTGAGCGGATTGTTTCCAACTGTTTGCATGAGAGCCCTTAAATAAGGCCAAACACGGAGCAGGTCACGGGGTCACGTGAAAGTGTTCTGCTCTTACATGCGGACCGTAATCCGCTCAAGTCGGATTATTCACCAAACCTCGTGGGTCACGTAAAGCTCTGAGAGCAGCCTGTGTGCCGCAGTGACCCCATCCAGCCAATAAACGTCCTCTGTAGACGTCTGCACAGGTAAATGTGATTAGCGCTGCAGCACAACTGTGTGTGTGTGTGTGTGTGTGTCGTTACCGTCTGGCCCGGCTGCACCCCCGAGCACCTCTGGTCCTGGGCAGTGGACCCGTTGGGACAGAGGGGGGACACGGACACCCAGTACCTGCTGACCGCCTCGTCCTCCAGAGACACTGACAGCGTGACCTGGGACAGCAGCGTCTGTGAGGGCAAAGCAAACGATTCACCCTGGGAACTATGGGAAACGCTCTCAGTCTGCAGGGGTGAATGGACTGACACTGTGTTTAATTGAAGTTGTCACATGTCCCCGGGAAGCCGGCATTGTCTTGCTTTCACTCTGACATGCAGCGGGGGCTTATGGGAACTAGGAGGCGGGGCCAAAAATAGCATCTTTGTGTTTGTCCCTGATTAGGACACATGGTTTCCACGGGGATCTGATAGCTGTTATAATGCAAGCCTCTGTTCAGGCTGTGCCTGTGTGTGTGTGTGTGTGTGTGCACCCAGATCTGTGGATTCGGCAGATTCCCGAGGCGAACAATAGAGCGCTGTGCCCGAGGCAAGA
Organism: Pseudorhombus dupliciocellatus; assembly: GCA_016785235.1. NCBI lineage: Eukaryota > Metazoa > Chordata > Actinopteri > Pleuronectiformes > Paralichthyidae > Pseudorhombus > Pseudorhombus dupliciocellatus. The sequence goes on from JAFBJW010000110.1 coordinate 644,922, forward strand.
TTATAGCCTCAGCTGCTGCCAATTGCACACACACACAGAGCCGCTCTGAACCTCCTGTTTTTTCATCTTTGTTGGGGTTTTTTTAATCACTAACAGCTTCAGTGACTGGACACTTCAGAATGTGCGTGGGTTGCACACGGACTCCTGGACGTGCACATGAGCTGTCGTCACGTGGACAAACTGATTTAGAACCCTGCTCTGCTCTGAGGAATGTGCTCATCCAACCAGCTCTCGCTGTGGTGCTGAGGGAGAACCAGAACCAGCCAGGTGTTTAGTGGCCCACTGCAGCAGAGCAGCATCGTGCCCTAACCCTAACCCTAACCCTAACCCACATCACTGAGGGGCTCCGTACCTTGTATGCAGACACCACCAGCTCGATGATGTTTGACGCCTGGAAGATGCCGAGTTTCCCCAGGTAGGAACCAGGAAGCAGACGCACCAGCTCCTGCAGCAGGAGAGGGAGGGTTAGGGTTAGGCTTCAGAGAGGGTTAGGGTTAGGCTTCAGAGAGGGTTAGGGTTACATTACCTCGTACCACTGGTACTGCTGCTTCTCCACAGCAAAGATGGAGTAGATGGAGTTTTCCAGCAGCTTGTCGGATAGCTGGCCCAGACTGGGATGGTCCTGAGGAAGACACCAAGGAACGTTGATACGGCTCAGCCACGGTGAACAAAACCAGTTCCCCCTGACAGCCGGCGGCGCCGCTCACCATCCTGGTGCTGCCTGCGTACACGTTGTCCTCCAGGTGACAGCGGCCGTCGTGAGGCGTGACGATCCCTGCCAGCCGGCTGTCCAGGGCCAGGTGGGACGGCTGGTCCGTCATCAGGAGCAGCAGGCGCTTGGCCGCTGGCCGCCAACCGACGGCCCGCTGAGCAAAACAAGTCACGGTGAGCGTGTTATGCTTTTATATTCACTCTTTAAATCATTTCATTGGACTAATTCGCCACCTCCCGGGAAACGAGGACAAGTGTGTCCCCCCCCGCCGTCGCAGTGACAGAGGAATTCTTCCCGGTCACGTCATCTCTTCTCATCACTCACACCAGCTGTTTGTGCACGCTGCGTCATTTAAACCGTTTACACTTGTGGGAAGAAAGTGCACATTTAAACGTTACTCATCCGATCCACGACAGCCTGAGGAGGTTCGCGTCTGTGACTCGCCACCGACCCTGTGAGAAACTGGGTGTGTGTATTTAAGGAAACCCAGTGTGGCACCAGTGGGCCTGACATCATGCACGGTCTATTTCCAGCCTCATGACCGTGGTGTTTCCCTGCAGACGGGCGGCTCAGGGCCCCCTGCACGCTGTGACTCACAGGCCCCCTGCAGCCGCAGCATATGCCAGTGTGTGTGTGTGTGTGTGTGTGTGTGTGTGCAGCAGCCCTGTTGGACGCTGAGTCACCGCTCTCCCAGGAAGAATGACTCTTTCACCATATTTGGGCTTTGTTTCCATCCATCCTAGATATCTCTGTGTAACCTTTGACCTCTGTGGATACGCACCTGGCAGACCGCAGCCTGCAGCATGGCATCCAGCCCGCCCTCCGGCGTGTCCATGTTCCCAGAGATGCGCTGGCGTTTGATCACGCGCGTGAACTCGCTCATGTTTGCTGTCATGCTGAGGACGTGGTGGTAGCCGTGGGCGGGGCGACAGCGGATCTCATAATCACTGGTGGGAGACAGAGCAGCGAGTTTGAACTGCACCGCTCCGCAACAACCGCCGGCGCCATCGTCGTCCTGAGTCTCACCTGCAGGGGTTGTTGAGCTTGGAGGGATGCACGTTGATGTAAGGGGACACGGGCTTGTCCACAAACGAGCCGAAGCCCAGCCAAAGGTCCGAGGAGTGTTCGGTCATCCGCAGAGACAGAGCCACGCCCACTGTCTTCAGCTGCAGGGAGGGAAGAGCCCAATCAGGCTGAAAACAGGTCGTCTGCCCCGCCCCCTCACAAAGCCAGTAACACTGCACTGATTATTGACCCTGGAAGCCGGGGGGGGGGGGCTGAGCTGCGTGTAATAACCCGACACCTACGTGATCCAGGTTCTCCTGCATCGATGCTGACACGTCCACCAGGTAATACAGATCCACAGGGTACTGCTCCAGCTGCTTCACCTCCACTATGAAGCTGGCCTCGGCCCCTACACACACACACACGCACACACACACGCACGACGGTCAGCGTCACCTCTGCAGTGACGTCGTGTCGTCTCTTGCAGTACCTGGTGTCAGGGTGATGCTGACGTCTGCTGGGGACACCTGTGTGCTGCCCACGGTGGCGTTGACCTCCACCTTGACCTCTGCCTGTTCCATGAACTCCGGCCCACAGCCTCTTCTTCGCAGGTTTGGCGGCAGGTCGCAGCGGCGGCCTGGCCACAGCCCGTCCTCAAAGGTCTGGAGGTCACACGTTTGAATCCCTTTTTATTTCAGATTGAGCCACGGGTGTTTTGGAATTTCATGGCCAGGTCACTGACTTGTGTGTTTTTGTTTGTTCCACCCAAACAGACGTGGTTTCATTTTCTCTTTCTGCCATTTGAACAGTGCTTGCATTGATTGGCAGAGAGAGAGAGACCTCTCAGTAGTAATCTGTGTAACAATGCTATAAACTGCTTTACAGACCAAACGCCAGAGACTAAATATACCAGATGAAACTCTTGAAACACATTAAATAGGACTTGTACGGTCTGGTCCTGATGGGGCACTATGTTCTTATTTGATCAGCCACGCGCTGAATACATCGCGGTGCAGATGACCTCGCCAGCGGCGCCACCAAGACAGAAGTGAGGTGTCAGAGCGTCGACCTTTGGTCCTTAGAGCCGTGGCCAACACATGAAAGCAGACCAGCGCCTGAGTTTGACCTGAAAGGGTTCACACACACTTCTAGGGACTTTCCTCACAGTTACCATGAGCCTGGCATTACATGAGGCTGTGTGTGTGTGTGTGTGTAGGGAATTAGAGAGGAGGTGTCTGAATACTTTCACACACCAGTGAGCAGCACAGCCCTGCTCAGTGATGTCAGATAAGGTTAGAGTTCACAGGGTGGGAAACCACCTGCAGTCTGTAAACACACACACACACACACACAGTCTGTCTGGCCACAGGTTGTGTGTGTGTGTGTGTGTGTGTGTGTGTGTGAGAGAGAGAGAGAGAGAGACACTTTACAGCTTCTCAAGGCTAATTCAGGATGGTTGTTTTATGAGACAGACAATTGCACACAAAAACATCACAGGCGGCTGGAAATGTTAACCCACCCACACAGACACACACAGACACACACACAGACACACAGACACACACAGACACACACAGACACACACACACAGACACACAGACACACACAGACACACACACGCAGACACTGGGGCGGCCACCGCGCTCAGACATACACATTATATTCACATCTGTGGACAGAATCAAAGCTCCAGTTTGTGTCATCTGAGGAATGCTGCTCAAAGTCTGCCACGTTCCTCACACACACACACACACGCATACACACATTTGTATCCACTTTCCTACCTCTTTGAAGCACCAGGCACACTGCGGGCCCCGTCTGAGACACTCTGTACATGTGGTGACACTGGGAGACCAGCAAGTGCTGTCACCTGGAGGGAGGAGACATCTGTGATGAGCATAAGAACAGTGTGTGTGTGTGTGTGTGTGTGTGTGTGTGTGTGTGTGTGTGTGGAGCAGGTGCTTGGAGTTTGTTGCAAAGAATCATTTCCCCACACACATTCATCAGGAGCCAATCAGAGCAGACTGATGATGATGATGATGATGATGATGAACACAGTGACCCAGTTAGCTCTCCCAGCCTCAGCAAAGCGTTGAGACTCGGGGTGAGAACCCGGGTCCCTCACGCTGTGGCGTCGCCTAATTGGCCCTAATGAGCCTTCACTCACCGGCACCGCTGGAGGCTCGTGCGCAGACCGCGAGCACCAGGCAGCAGAGCCGCAGCCAGGAAGTCATATTGTCCTCCGATGCGCACCGGGACCCCGACGCGGCGCAGGCGGCTCAGGCGCAGACGCAGAGGCTGCGCGGCTACTGGAGAAGCCCCAGACGAGCCCGGGCACCGCGCGTCCGCCGCCGCACGAACAAAAGCCGCGAGTGACGGCGCGAGGGGCCGCGGGGCATTTTCGAACAAGCCTCTAATCCCGGGGAGGTGTTCACATTCCCGCCTCAAAGCAGCTTACGAGCGCGCTCCCCCGCGGCCAGGAGCGGAGCCGCGCCGTCTACTTCCATCCAGCCGCAGGTGTGCGTCCGCGAACGGGTCCTCTGGGCCCCAGCATCCCGGGACAGAGCCGAGCCGAGCCGAGCCACACGGGTAGCGAGCAGCGCTGCGCTCTGCCGGCGCGCACTGACTGAACATCCCACACTGAGCCAGGAGTGTGACCGAGCTTCCGCCGCTGTATAGTGACTCAGGCGCTGCCATGGCAACGACGCTATTTCAGAGTGTGTGTGTGTGTGTGTGTGTGTGAAAGAGGGAGGGAGGAGAGAGAGGAGGAGAGAGGGAGTGGCGGAGTCAGTGCATTCCGAGTGAACCCGTGGCCTTGAATTGAACACTAATGTTTATATTGCGCCTCCAGGGAGCCGTTACTGGGCTCCTGTGTGTGTGTGTGTGTGTGTGTGTGTGTGTGGGGGGGGGGGGCAGTAAAAGCTCCTGCAGAAGGGGGTCACAAGCTGAAGGAGGATGGGGGAAGTGTGTGTGGGGGTGGTGGGGGTCCATTGTACACAGATTCCAATGACATGGAGTAACCTGGCCTCTGCGACTGCTCGGCTGAGCGGGAGCCAGGAGTCTTATTGAACGAGCAAAACAAGAGACGGCGAGGACACAAGGCTCCGTCTGAAACACACACGCGTGACCAACCAACGCAGGTCACACACCCACCTGTCCGTCAGGAGCCTCTCATTCATTCACACGACCTGAGCCGCCACGGTGACGCCAACACAACGTGGTCGTCTAGTTGTTTGTTTTCCTCTTTTTCCTCCCGGTGTGTGAATCCAGATCCTCTGCAGCCGGGCCCAGGCTGTGGGGGCGACTGCAGGACCAAGTATGGATCTGTTCCCTGTCCAGCAGACTTGATAATGGACTCCAGTGTAAACACTCCCATGACCAGTCAGTACTGGTCAGCGTCAGCAGCTGATGACACGAGCTGTGCCAGCCCCTCCCTCACCTTTCTGACCCCTCTGCCCTCAGTGTTTGTGTTAGCGGTCTGCTGGGCTTTCTGTCACGCTGGTCTGGGCTCATCACACACTCACACACACGCGCGATTCTTTCTCAACCCGCCTTCAATTTCAACTCACAGCATTGATTTTCTCCCACACTGGTTCCTCAGGGTGCGATGGGACCATTTACGGGCCCAGATCAGCCACTTTAAGAGCAGGTTAAAAAAAAGAGATTTGGGGAAATGTGATACGGGGAAATGTTCTCCTTCTGTGTCTGAGTGTCACTGTTTCTATTGGCTGGAGCCAAACAGTCTCACTTGTTGACATACTTTACATTTACTCTCCTTATGGATCATATTTCAACTGTGAGCTACATGTGTTCACCATCCTGACACACACACACACACATAGAGCGTCATCTTGTTTGACTTTCACTTCTGTCAGTCGTGAAGTCAGAAGCTCTTTGTGTTCCTGTTTCTCTGATAAAATAAGAGTCTGTTTTCACCAGTTCACTATTTTGAATGTCACTCAGTGATGTCATGTCTCACTTCTTTGAGGAAAGAAATCCCCGGTGTCCTGCTTCTGCTGCTGAACGATTACAGAATAATAAATTCGATTAAAGACGTTGATGACATTACTGTATCATGACAGAGTAATATCTGGGCCCAACATGGCTTCATATAATGTCTGTTATGACGTGGCACAGTGAAAAGACTGATCCTGGTGTCCGTTCCTCCTGGGCCTCACTGAGCTGCTCCACAGGCCTCAGGCCAACGCACGCTTGTTTGTCCTTGGGGAAATAAACGTGCATCTGTTCCTCATGAATAATCCACCTGACCCCCAGAGTCTCCAGAAATAAAGCTTAGATGAGGACAGCGTGTCCCAAACACAGTGAGTGGCTGCTGATGGTCTCAGCAACGTTCAATCAGAACAAAGCTTAAAGAGCTTAAAATGACTCCAGTCACATGACAAGTGTGTGTGTGTGTGTGTGTGTATATATATACATATATATAGATAATGAATTCAAAAGCTACAACAGTCTGACTCTCTGGCTTCTCTTTTGTTGTATTCACACTGAGACACGCAGCCCTGTTCTTCCTGTTCAGGATGTTTACTCTGCTGTGTTTGGAGCCATCTTGGATTGTTTATTTGTTAGCGGGGTTACACAACAACCATGAAACCAAACTCTACGCAACTTGTGGAAGGAGGTGCTGAATGCAGAAGGTGCCCACGTTCTGTTTGCATTGACATATACGTTCAGACCGGAACGAATGTTTCCGTCTGCGGTGGCGTGGTTGGAAGGATGGCGTGCAGGCGGATTTAAAACAGCTTCTGTCTGCGCCCCCGTGCTCAGCCGGGGAACCCCGCGGTGCTTACCAGGACCATGCTGACACGTACATGCGCCATTAGTGGCCTCGTGGTCAATGCAAACACGCAGGCACCTACGCTCCAGACAACCACGACCACAGTGACCCGCGTTCTTTAAACCACCTGACCGTGCTGAGAACGCAGCAGGAAGTCATCGAGGCAAACTTTCCCCAACTGAGCTGATGAAATGACCATAAACTTTCTGGAAACGTCTCTGTGGTGGCTGACGATAGCTTGTTGTTTTGAATGTAAGGAAATCTGAAAATAAGGAGATGCTGTGATCCCCCCCCTCCCCCAACCTGCAGCTCTCCAGCGACAGTGCTGAAATCCTCCGGCACATGTCGGGAATCTTTGCGTCCAGAGCTGGGCTTTCTGTCCCGGTCATTGTGCCCTATTCCACTGAGAGTCCCTGACTTTCTCAGCCACTTCCTGGGAGCCAGCACCACAGCTCTGTGCAGCTGAGTGGGCGGCTCCCGGCCCGGCGCCAGCAGCACCGGCAGAATGAAAGGGAAACAGGCAGCGAGGTCACCGTCTCAAGGTTGTCCAGCCACAGGGAAATCACACACACAGCAACAATGACAGAGCATGCTGCGGTCCATGCCACGCACACGCACACGCACAGCGGTTCTTCCCTCCGGCCCGGTCTGATTTCCCTGACGCTGCGTGGCTGGGTCCACTCACATTTCCAGGTCGCCCTCAGTCAGCCTCACAGAAGCTCCTCTGCAAGTGACTCATGTTGCATCAGTGTTTGCCTCTTGTCCATTTCCCATCAGGGAGGGAGAGACACAGCCTTCCCTGGAAGTGATACCGTCAACAACAACAGCACCAGCGGAGATCCGGACCGATGAGGACGTGAAATTTCATTAAGCGGGTCTGCACCCCCCCCCCACCACACACACACACACACACACTTTTCCTCCGTCCTTGCTGGGAAGCAGTGATAAAACCTTTAAAGCTTTCAGGACGTCACGTTCTGAGGGCAACGATACGGAGCAGGGTCAGGTATCATCTCCAGGCAGCAGTCACATGACCTGTCTCTGTCCAAGCTCCAGGGAAGAGACAGGGCTCCTCTCAAACAGGACTGGAAACAGCACACACACACACTGCTGAAGTGGGCTCTGGACTGGCATGATTTGGGAAAGCAGGGAGTTTCCTTATTGGTGTCATTCAGTGGGCAGAGAATGAAAACACCACCTTCACACACACACACACAGATGCTGTGGCTGACGGACATGTCACAGGGACACAGCGCCCTCTTGTGGCACTGAGAACTCAGTGAATTGGAATAAAAGATGACCCCGGGGTCACGCATTTATTCCAACGTTTCTCAAGGTTAAAGATGATGAGGTAGCTGAGATTAAAGGTCAGACTGCTGGGGCTGGTTTCACTGCTTGATATTTGCCTCCGATGATCTGACGGCGCTCATGTTTGCCTAAGTTATTAAAAGACTCTATTTGTGCCTCAGCGATAAGGAACACGGAACCAGTTAACACACACACACACACACAGAGAGAGAGAGAGAGTCGTTTCACTGCTGTAGGATTAGGGGTGGGAGTATTTAAAGTGTTCATTCAGTCCCAGGTGCTGAGTGAAGGGGATGAACACACGCATGGTGTGATTAAGAGACAGAGGACACACTGTGTCTTTAAGTCTGTTGTCTTTGTCGTCCATCAACAGGCTGAAATATGAAGTGACGCTCCTCGTCTGACTCCATATCAGCAGTGGGCGTGGCCCTGGGCCAGGTGACGTAACACGTGACCTGCTGGAACGCTTTGATCTGAACGTGCATTGCTACATATTTCTATATATTTATGTAGCAGTCAGCTTATCTGCATCCGGCCGCAGGTGCCACCTGTGTCACGTTCCGGGTTGAAACAATGCGCTGGGGGCGTGGCTCCAGTCGCGACCCAGGTTCGACGCTCGCGCGCAGTGAACGGTGCGTGTGAGGGGAGACGGTGGAGCTGTGTGTGTGTGTGTGTGTGTGTAGGGACGACGATCCTCTCCCCGGACGAGCTTCAGAACCGAGCCGAACCGAACCGAGCAGAACTGAAGTGAAGTGAAGTGTGAAGGGAAGTGGCCTTCCTCATTTCCTTCGTGTCCTGCCTCCTCGCCCCGCGGAGCCGGTGCAACAGGCTGCGCGTGTCCAACCAGAGTTTGCGGAAGTCGGCGCACTCGGTGTAGTTTGAGGAAGAGCGGCGAAGCGGAGCATCCGACCCGCGAAAGGTGAGAGTGGACCCGGCGGGAGAACGGTCGGTGGTGCGGTGACTGACTCCGCGCGCGCGTGTGTGTGTGTGTGTGTGTGTGTGTGTCACCAGACATCGCCAGTGGAAACGTGTATATTTCCTTGTGCCTGAGCACGGAGCCGCTTCCGACCCTGACAAGTTGGACTGGTCTGATAAACAGCAAAAGAGCTGCAGCTTGTTTCAAACTGCAGAATTTAAATGTGGGAAGAAGTCAGTGTTGAAACGAGATGAATGCGCGTCACTCGTGTGTGTGTGTGTGTGTGTGTTTACAAATTGCACGAACCTTTTGACAATATGAAGAAACATAAGTGATGCTCGTTTGGTTTCTGTGGCTTCTCTGTCCAGTTTCTTGGACGGTGCCGTGACGCCATCAGTAAACGTGTTGCCGTTCCCTCTTGCCTTGCAGCTTCCAACAATGGCGCCCGTTCCCACCCCCACGTTCTTGCGGGCCTTGCAGAAGGTGGTCATCGTGCTGGCTGCCATCATAGTCATGTTCTCCATGTACTACAGGTCCTTCCCCTCCCCCGTGTGCCACCCTAACCCCAAGGCCCTGAGAAAGCAAGCCAACGAGTCGGTCGACACCACCGCCCCCAGCAGCCTGGCCGTGACGGAGAAGCCCAGCAAACCCGTCGTGCTGCTCTGGTTTTGGCCCGGTGGCAAAAAATTTGATTTCCAGCTGTGCAAAGAGCTCGGCATCAGCAGCTGCCGTCTGACAGACGACAGGTCCCTGTACGCCATCGCTAACACAGTGGTAATATTTCACAGAGATATCAAAGATGACCTGTCTAACCTCCCCAGCTCGCCCAGGCCCAAATTCCAAAGGTGGATCTGGTTCAACGTGGACCCGCCCCCCAACACACGCAAGATACCAGGAATCGAAAGGCTTTTCAATCTCACCTTGAACTACAGACGGGAAGCGGACATCCCCGCCCGCTGGCAGCTGACGTCCAAGAAGAAGGTCGATGACAAAGTGGAGCTGCCAAAAAAAGAGCTGTTGGTTTGTTGGACTGTGAATAAATCTGAGCTGGACACCAAAGCCGAGGGCAGGTACGGCTACTACCACGAGCTCGCCAAACATGTGAAGGTGAACGTCTTTGACAGCTCCTCTGCCAAAACCCTGAGGGGGGAACAATATTTCAAAACTATTGGTAAATGCAAATTCTTCCTCTCCTTCGAGGAATCGGTGCACCCTGATTACATCACAGAAACCTTCAACGGGCCCCTGGCGGTGGGCACCGTGCCCGTCGCTCTGGGCCCGCCCAGAAAAAACTATGAGATCTTCTTCCCCAGCACTTCCTTCATCCACGTTGAGGACTTCCCTGACGCCGCGGGTCTGGCTGCGCAGCTCCTCAAGCTGGACGAGGATCATGACGCGTACATGAAGTTCTTTGAGTGGCGGCGGTTCTATAACGTCAGGCGCCATTTCACTGAGGAGAATCAAGAGTTTGCGCACGCCGTCTGCCAGGCGTGTCGCCACACAGTCTTTACCAAGGAGTACAGGGTAATACCTGATATTCACCAGTGGTACTTGATCTGATCTGTGGCCTGACTCCTGTCAGTGCTCGGCTCCCCTTTAATGAATGTGTGACAGTGGAACTGTGGGATCCTCTCCAGGACATGACCCGGCTCACGACCTCTGACCTGACAGCGTCAGTTTGCCAATGAATCTTCGTGTGTTTTCGCTCTGTTTCTGCTTCTGTAACTCCAACTGCTTCCTGTGTGTTTCCTCTGGACTGATTAAACGGTTGTGAAAGGCCTCGTCTGTGATAAACAACATGGCTGCTGGGGGGCGGCTCGTGTCCCGGGCGTCGGCGGTGTCGTGGCGTGTTTGAGGCCAGCTGACAGGGATCGTGGGATGATGGGGTTAGGGTTAGATATGACTCTGACTGCAGGGCAAAGGTTTTTCATTAAAGATTAACTACAAACTCATTAGCAGTTGAGAAGGTGAAACCTGTTTCACTGAGCCTCGTCTTTACTCAAGATAGTGCACATATATCTGTACTGTGTATATGTACTGCGTATTGCTACTTATTACTTCCTTATTTGCATATAACTACGTTTAAGCAGTAGACTGGGCTCCTTATTGATTCAGTGGGTGGAGTTGGGAACATACCGGGCGTGCTGCTCACTGAGCGGCAGACGGCAGCAGCAGGAGCAGGTCGACGCTTCAGACCTGGAAAGGTGAGAGCTCTGTTTTCTGTTCACTGCTTCATGGAAACAAACACGACTGACGGTCGTTGCTGCTGGCCACCTGCTTCATTTGATTTTGCTCTGTAGCTGAGTGTCTGTTCTTCTCTGTGATGAAGGCTACAGAGTGTGAGCTGAGGTCAGGCTCTTGCCAAAGCAATGACATCAGCGTCTTTGTTCCTCTACAGATGACAGGACCCTTCAGTCAAACCTTTTTAGTGGCAAACCTGACCACCGCCGGCCTGCTCTGCTACTTCATCTTCTTCTTCATATATTTTACGCCTCAGTCCAATATGTGTCCACCTGAGCCGGGCAGAGGAGGAGCCACTGAAGAGCCACCACCTGAGAAGCCCATCGTGCTGCTGTGGTTCTGGCCAGAGGGCGAGAGGGTTGATTTCAGTTTTTGCCAAAGCTACTTCCACATTGACAGCTGCATCCTGACTGATAACCGCTCCCTGTACAGCCAAGCAGAGGGAGTTCTTTTCTACCATAAAGAAATCTCATGGAGTTTAGAAAACCTGCCCCAGGAGCCACGCCCACACTTCCAGAAGTGGATCTGGTTCAATTTGGAGTCTCCCACCAACACTGCAAAGAAACCGGGTCTGGAAAACCTGTTCAACCTGACCCTGAGCTACAGGCGAGATGCTGACATCACAGTGAGGCACGAGCTGAAGATTAAACAAAAGGAGACAGACGAGGACTTTGTTCTTCCCAAGAAAGACAAACTAGTGTGTTGGATCGTCAGCAACAACAACCCGTACACGGGGACAACCACCAGAGAGCACTACTACAGAGAGCTGGCCCAGCACGTCCACGTTGACGTCTTCGGCGTTGCTTTTACGGGACAGCGGTTGAAATTTGAAGATTATTACCCAACCCTGGCGAGCTGTAAGTTTTACCTGTCGTTTGAGAACTCGCTCCACAGAGACTACACCACAGAGAAGGTCAACGGGCCCCTGGTCGCAGGGGCGGTCCCTGTAGTGATGGGTCCACCCAGACAGAACTACGAGCAGTTCCTGCCCGTTGGCTCCTTCATTCACGTCACTGACTTTCCTGATGCTAAAGGACTGGCAGAGTTCCTGCAGCACCTGGACAAGGACCACGACGCATACATGAGGTACTTTGAGTGGAGAAAGTACTACGAGGTCACTCCTCATTTTTTGACCGTGAGCAAAGAATTCATCCACCCTGTCTGCCTCGCCTGCAACCACATCTCCAGGTTCAAAGAATACCACGTGGTCAACGACCTGTACGGCTGGTACTTTGCATAAACACATGAGGACAAGAGCACAAATGTTTACTCCTCAGGGCTTTGAATTTTCTGTCAGGTCAGATGTTCATTCGTGTTTTATTTAAGTGTGTGAGACAATGAATCTTTGCTCTGTAACAAACTGAGTCTGTATCTGCTTCTCTATTTCCAACTGTTTTCTGTTTGTTTCCTCTGGACTGATTAAACATGGCTCCTCCTCTGCACAAATGCATCAGACGTGAATTCGACTGCAACTGTAGTTTCACTATGTAGACGCAGTCCTGTCACTGTGGGTGTTACTGGGTCAAAGGGAGGCTCCAGGACACGGAGGGGCCGTCCTCAGGTGTCTCTGTCAACCTGATTTGCTGCTTCTGAATGTGGATTCCCTGAACTCGTCACTCGTGTTTTTCAAGAATCACATGTCAATCAAAGAGCCGATGGTGCACGCGGGCGGTGCACGCTCAACTGAAGCTGCCCCCCCCCCCGCGCACTGACAGAGACGCGCGTGCGCGCGGGGAAAGTGGGTGTGCACGATGGGTGACTGCGGAGCGCGAGCTGTGTCACATGATGCGCATCACGTGATCGGAGCCGCTCGGCTCAAATTGGCTGCCTGTCGCAGGCCGCAGGTGTCTGTGCGTCAGGACGCGTGCGTGTGGAGCAGTGAATGACGTCACGGTGGGTCAGCCTCCTGACAAAAGAGCCGAGGTGAGAGCAGCATGTGCACGTGCCCCATGTTTGGATCACAACAGACGTCAGAGTCGGCCACTGTGTGTCAGACCGGATCTGCCATGACAGCACGGCGTGTTCGTCTGTGATTTGTGACCGCTGTGTGTTGCCCGCTCAACGGGCCGAATATTTAACATGGTCAGTCTGGTGTTGGTCCACGCCGCGGCGTGTGACAGTGACAGAGCGTGACCGGCTGAATTCACGTTCCAGCTGCGTGCTGCTGTGGCCACTGTCACGTCGGCTCATGGAATTCTGCTCTGCCACCAGCTCGTCGCTCAGAACTATTCTAAATGACCACAACAAATCAAATAAATGTGGCCGAGGGTCGGTGGGTTCCACAGCTCGTGTGTCTTCTGCTTGACTCCATGGACGATCGTCTGTCTTTGCTTCCACAGATGAGGGCGCCGTTCAGTCGGACTGCGTTCGTCACTAAGGTCGCTGCTCTTGGCCTCGTCTGCTCCACCGTTGCCTTCTTTCTGTTTTTTGAGCCTCCAGCTTCTGTGTGTCCGCCCACGCCCGCCGAGACGACAACGGAGGAAGCCCCCGAGGCGGCTGAGAGGCCCATCGTGCTGCTGTGGTTCTGGCCCATCGGGGTGGTGTTTGATCTGAGTCACTGTGAAACCCACTTCAACGTTACGAGCTGCGTCCTGACTGATGACCGGTCCCTGTACAGCCGAGCAGAGGGCGTCATCTTCTTCCACAAAGACATCAACTGGGGCCTCGACAACCTGCCCCAGGAGCCACGCCCACACTTCCAGAAGTGGATCTGGTTCAATGTGGAGTCTCCCACCAACACTGCAAAGAAACCGGGTCTGGAAAACCTGTTCAACCTGACCCTGAGCTACAGGCGAGATGCTGACATCACAATGAGGAACGAGGTGACCATCAAGCAGAAGGAGACGGACGAGGACTTTGTTCTGCCCAAGAAAGACAAACTGGTGTGTTGGATCGTCAGCAACAACAACCCAGCCACGGGGACAGCCACCAGAGACAAGTACTACAGAGAGCTGGCCCAGCACGTCCACGTTGACATCTTCGGCTTTGCTTTTACAGGCTACGAATTAGTATATGAAAAGTATTACCCAACCCTGGCGAGCTGTAAGTTTTACCTGTCGTTTGAGAACTCGATCCACAGAGACTACATCACAGAGAAGGTCAACGGGCCCCTGGTCGCAGGGGCGGTCCCTGTAGTGATGGGTCCACCCAGACAGAACTACGAGCAGTTCCTGCCCGTTGGCTCCTTCATTCACGTCAATGACTTTCCTGATGCTAAAGGACTGGCAGAGTTCCTGCAGCACCTGGACAAGGACCACGACGCATACATGAGGTACTTTGAGTGGAGAAAGTACTACGAGGTCACTCCTCATCTTCTGTCAACGAGCAATGAATTCATCCACCCTGTCTGCCTCGCCTGCGACCACATCTCCAGGTTCAAAGAATACCACGTGGTCAACGACCTGTACGGCTGGTACTTCTCATGAGAGCGCCATCTTGAATGTGTGTCATTGCTTTTGAGACGAATAAACACGTATTCACATGCAAACATTCCTCTTTGCTGTGTACTTTTATAGGGAACATTGGGATGATTGCCTTATTCATGTCTGCTGTACTTTACTGTGATAATTGTTCCTGTTATTTTTTAAACTGCTGGTCCTCCCATCAGAGCAGTTTGTGAGACATGAAGATGACGAGTGTTGCATCGGTCCAGCAGAAGACCTGCAATCACAGCTGTGATGGACAAGCCTGGTGGTGTGTGTGTGTGTGTGTGTGGGGGTCGTGTTTTATAACCTGAATTCCCTGCATCAAAACACCCCTGAGGGTCGGTTCAGCAATTGATTTTGTTCCTGAGAATATGACGGTCCCTGAACGCACCACGGGGAGCGGCCCCGCCCCCAGGTGTCACTGCGAGACGCGGCGGGGACGCGCGGAAGCTCCGCGGCTGTGGAAGTAGTTTGTCCGTCACTCACCTGGAGGTTACCTGGTCCAAGTTACCGACGCCTTCCCCAGAAACTTGACCGAGGGAGAGGACGCGTCGCCGGCGCCGCACAAGGTGCGAAAATAACTTTTTCTCATGTCTTTGTTCACGTTTCCGTTTTTGCGGAGTGCCTGAAGCCCCAGCGTGCACCGCGGGGCTCCTGCGGTATTCGTCGGTGATTCAGTGTTTGTAAAAGCTGTGTCCAGGGGACACACCCCCGGGGACAGGTGTCCAGATCCTGTCGGGAGGGTGAGAAGCCGTGTCTCCGTGTTGGACACATGACAGGCAGGGAGCTGAGGACCGCGGTTGTGACGTCAGAGTCTCTCAGCGCAGTGGAAAGTGCTTCACCGATGAGACGCAGCAGCTTTGAAAGTGTCATCCACTTCACTCTGTGACGCACACGTGAACAGCTCTGCTGAGGGGTCACAGGTCGCGGCCTCTCCTGAGGAGGACAAGGCCGTGTCATGTTTACAGGAAACATGAGCACACCTGAGCAGGTTGCTAAGTGACCGCTGATGCCAGCGCTTTGCTTGGCAGCTAAAACCAGCGGAGAAGCCTCTAGCGTCCGCGGCTCCTCGCCGTTAGCGCTGCAGTGAACCGAGGCCCGTTCATGCAGAAGGCTAACATGCTTCGGAGCAGGAGCCTGTGTGCACGTGGAAAGCAGGAAATTAAATAGAAACGTCTCAGGACGAAAAGCTGCTGAACTCTGATGCTAACTGGCTGACATCCGCTTCTCACTTCCTCCCTCAGATGACGGCGTCTGCCTCGTGCCTGACGAAGGTCGCTACGCTCGGCCTCGTCTGCTGCATCGTTGCCTTCTTTGTCCATTTCGAGCCTCCGTCCCCTGTGTGTCAGACGCTGTCTGCAGAGGACACTGAAACACCTGACGAAGCCCCTGAAAAGCCCATCGTGCTGCTGTGGCTTTGGCCTCTGGGCGTGAGGTTTAATTTCGAAGTCTGCTCGAGCTACTTCCACATTGACAGCTGCGTCCTGACTGATGACCGGTCCCTGTACAGCCGAGCAGAGGGCGTCATCTTCTTCCACAAAGACATCAACTGGTATCTGAACAACCTGCCCCAGGAGCCACGCCCACACTTCCAGAAGTGGATCTGGTTCAATGTGGAGTCTCCCACCAACACTGCAAAGAAACCGGGTCTGGAAAACCTGTTCAACCTGACCCTGAGCTACAGGCGAGATGCTGACATCACAGTGAGGAACGAGGTGACCATCAAGCAGAAGGAGACGGACGAGGACTTTGTTCTGCCCAAGAAAGACAAACTGGTGTGTTGGATCGTCAGCAACAACAACCCAGCCACGGGGACAGCCACCAGAGACAAGTACTACAGAGAGCTGGCCCAGCACGTCCACGTCCACGTCTTCGGTCTGGCTTTTACGGGACACCAGCTGAAATTTGAAGATTATTACCCAACCCTGGCGAGCTGTAAGTTTTACCTGTCGTTTGAGAACTCGCTCCACAGAGACTACATCACAGAGAAGGTCAACGGGCCCCTGGTCGCAGGGGCGGTCCCTGTAGTGATGGGTCCACCCAGACAGAACTACGAGCAGTTCCTGCCCGTTGGCTCCTTCATTCACGTCAATGACTTTCCTGATGCTAAAGGACTGGCAGAGTTCCTGCAGCACCTGGACAAGGACCACGACGCATACATGAGGTACTTTGAGTGGAGAAAGTACTACGAGGTCACTCCTCATCTTCTGTCAACGAGCAATGAATTCATCCACCCTGTCTGCCTCGCCTGCGACCACATCTCCAGGTTCAAAGAATACCACGTGGTCAACGACCTGTACGGCTGGTACTTCTCATGAGAGCGCCAGTGAGGCCGTCGTCTGAGCATCTGTGTCGATACTGAATTTCAATTTTATTTTATTTTTCATGTGATATTTCTTTTATAATATTTGAAATGACATTTTATTTATGAATCATTCATTGTAATCATTATTATCAGCCGTCTAACCTCAAAATCATGATCATTTCTCTCTGGTCGCTGCACGTCAGGCCCCGCCTCTCGCTCCCAGGCCCCGCCTCTTGCTCCCACACTGCTGTGTTGAGCAAACATCCACTTTTATCCGTCTCCCTTTGACCTGCTGATGATGAACTGCTCAGCAGAGGCAGGTGGGGTCTTCAGACTGGGCAGTAAAGGTCATCGTCTGAGGCGCTGAGGTCACATCTGTGACCCGTTTGTTTTTAAACGGAAGCGATTTCTATTCTCATTTCACTTTTATTTCAAATGCCATACTTGTCCCAATCATGTTGACACTAATTGTTGTTGTTGTTGTCAGGAGCAGTGACTCAGACAATAAAAGCACAGTGGAATCACACAACAACTGATGGTGTCCTCACGTCTGCAGACTCACACACGCTTCATACGTGCACCTTTTCACAGTCACAAACCGGATCTGGTGTCCGCGTGGAACAATGGGCTGAACGGGGCCGCACCCACTATGTGGAGGAAGGACGTGGTCCTGAGGGTTGTGAAAGCCAGGTGTTCTCTCTGCTATCTTGAAATCGTTGTGAATGTGCACGGCTTATCTGGCGTGCGCTGATAAAAAGATGACTGCTCTGGCTCAGGGGCATGAGTTACTTTTGTAAATTAGTAACAGAAGTGCAATAATCCCAGTATATGACCTTGGCATGAGGAAGAGTCGTTTGGCAACACAAACACGGGAAACAGTCGGAGTGGAACCCCTGCTGCTGCTTCTGATTGGCTGCTGAGGGTCACATGATCCACAGAGGCAGTGGAGCTGTTGTTTCTTCTTTTATTCTAAAAACACAAAGCAGCGGCCGCATGTTCTCCAGGGCCAGTGTGTGTGTGTGTGTGTGTGCTGTCAGTTCAACTTGACCCTGAGATCAGAATAATTCAATCACATCCAGTTGAATAGCACCAAATTATACACACACAATCAATAGGATAAGTGTGTGTGTGTGTGTGTATATGCTTTATCTCTTCATTGCCCCCCTCCCTCTCCTCTCTCTCTATCTCTCTGTCACCTCTCTCTCCTCCCTCTCCTCTCTCTCCCTCTCTCTCTCTCCTCCCTCTTTCTCCCTCTCCTCTCTCTCCTCTCTCTATCTCTCTCTCTCTGTCTCTCGGACACAAACAGCTGTTTCTCTCCTCCACATCTACTTTGGTAACTCCTCTTCATCCCTCCTCCTCCTCGTGGCTATTTCTCCTGGGCAGCCGTGTGGAGCAGTGACTCCACCTCCTGCCGCCTCCTCCTGTCGGCGCTGGAGAGATGCCCGGGGCAGGATGTGCTCCAGCCGCAAGATCCTGTGGAGCCTGCTGCTGCTGTCCGTGCTGGAGGTGGGCCTGGGCGTGGCCAGCGTGGTCCTGGGAGCCGTGGGCATCAGCCGGGTCCGGGGGGAGCACAAGCCGCAGCAGGGCGACGCGTCCCCGGTGTGGAGCGGCCTGTGTGTACGTGCACGGATGAGTATGGATGAGGGTTCAACTGGAACATGTGGCTTTGGTTTTTCCCATGATCCTTCAACTCATGACCAGGTTTGGACTGAGGAGGAGGAGGAGGAGTGCGTTAATGCTGTGGCTGTTTATCTAATATGAACTTGCACGCGCAGCCTCCTCTCAGTGTGTGTGTGTGTGTGTGTGTGTGTGTGTGTTGGCCCTGCTGATGGTGCCTGAAGAAAACTTGAAGTTTTCACATGGAGTCTTCAGACTTGCAGTTTTACACTGTCATAAATACACAATATAAACACAAATCAACCCTTGAAACAGGAAATGAAGAAATGCTGTGTGAAATATATCAGGGGTCACCTGACACGTGTGTGTGTATGTGTGTGAGGCTCCTGATCATCCAGGTAAGAGGCTGGCGATCGTCTCAGGGCTGAAGTCCTGCAGAAATTTAGAAATTTAGAAAGGGACCTAATGACCTAAACATTCCACCAGTGAGTCAGGGTTATCATTATTATTATTATTATTATTATTATTAGTATCATTATTATTATTATTATTATTATTATTATTATTATTATTATTATTATTATTATTTCTTTATTTTCTAAATCTATTCGTAATACTGAAATGACAGTAGCATTTGAAAGTTTATTATTCTTATTTATTTAAAGTATTAAATTTTAAACTAGTGACATCCGACACACACACACACACACACACACACACACACACACACACACACACACACACTGTACATCTGATCTGGCTGCTGCTTCAGTGCATTCGTGTTGACGTGTCGTTGTGTCGTTGCAGTTCCTGCTCTGTGGCGTGTGCGGCGTGCTGTGCGCCCGAAAGAGGACGGGGCTCGTTGTGAGTACTTCATTAGCCACTTTCCTTATCTCGCAGTTCAGTCTCAGGCTCCTCCCCTCTCTTGCTTTGAACTGACAGGACGTGTCCAGGGCACGTAGGCCCAGCGTGGCACCTGTCACTCAGCACACACACAAAGCTGTGGACGGGCTAATTGTGTTAGACACCCTGAGGTGTGTGTGTGTGTTGTCCTCTCACAAAGACTGTGAGGAAACCAGAGCAGACGGCCAGTCACCTGTCCTCCTCTCTTTCTGTCGCCTCACGTCCTCGTGTTTCCCTCCCACCGCCTCTGTCTCCTGTGATGGATCAGTGTCAGTCTGCTGGAACCGAGCCGTCGCTCCACCTCTGCCTGTCCCTATTGTCTCCTCCTCTGTCTGTCCCCCACTGGTGTTCTGCCCGTGGAGGTGATGGCGTGAGCGCTTTACACACTTCAGCAGATAATGACTGAAACTGGAGCCGGCCTCCTCCGTGCAGCTCGAGCCACTGAAGGAATCTGTGCACACACACACACACACACACATCCTCTGTTGATGGGGATCAAAGCTGCGTAGATTCCATTTGATTCTCCTGATTAGGTGAAGGAACTTCAGTCGTGGCTCCATCAGACCCTCCTCCAGTCAGAGGAACGCACAGTAATTGATTCAGTACTGAAAGTGAAACCGCACACACACACACACACACATATGCAGCAGTGAGTGATGCCAGCACATTTACAAGCAGGGCAATATTTCTGACTGCACTTTGAGAGCAGCCCAGTTATAAGCTCCTCCTCCCTGCGGCCCCAGATGATCCTGTTTTCGGCGTGCTGCATCTGCGGCCTCATTGGCGGGATCCTCAACTTCCAGTTTGTGCGGGCGCTGAGCAAACGGCCCGACCCGATGCACGCCATCCACCTGGCTGCCATGACGCTGGCCGCTTTGGGTAAACTAACCACAGCACCATAAGACAAAGAGCGTGGCCGGGCACGTCACGCACTAAACTGGTTTTCCTCTTCCCGTCTTTTGCAGGCATCTCGTCGTGCACCCTGTCCACGTGGCTGACCTGTCGCCTGGCCAGCTCTGAGCAGCAGAGGATGTTCCTTGAGCGCGAGCACTCGCTGCACCACTCGCACGAGATGACCGAGAAGGTAAGACGGCGACACGTTGACACGATCCACCGATCCCATCGTCCTCACGTGCGCTCGCGTCTTCCCCCCAGCAGGAGGTCCTGGACAGCTCCAGCAACGGCGTCCCTCAGATCTCCTACAACGGACACGGTGCGGCCTCGCCATGACGTCACCTCAGGCAGACTTCCTTCTGACAGGACTGCACAGCGAGGGTGGCGCCTGCGCTTCTGATGAATTATGCAAACGTCTTCACTCCAACTCAGACCAAAGCCAGACTGGGGTGACCCCCGTGACCCTGACCCCTGACCTCAGAGGAAATGTGCAGGAGGAGGTGTTCCTCAAGGTGATGAGCACAAACCACGCATGAAGCTGATCCGCTTGTTTTGAAGAGCCGTCGTCTTGTTGTGGCGGCAGCAAAGTGCACGTACGTGCTCTGGCATGAAAACAGAGCGACGCCCAGCGTAGACAGGCACATAGACAGGTACTTTATTTATGGAGGTGCTGTACTGTATATCCATGCTCCTGCATCTATAAATGAGACTTATTTTTATAAAAGCTTCTTATGAAACTAATTCAAATAAAGTAAGATGAATCCCATGTTGTGGCTTATTTTTTAGTTCTTGTTTCATTTCCCATGATCTCAGACGTGATGTGTAATGGTCCAAACACCAACAGAATTTTCAATAGATACACGTGTTTCGTCTTTACGGTGTTGTGCATTGACAAACTCACAGTCGTTATGATCGATGTGGGCCGTGATTTATGAAGCCGTTCAACACTGCTCCGCTCTCACCACATACATGGAGCATGTACGTCCTTGTCAAGTAATCAATGAGGTAAATCGTCTCAGAGCCGGAGACGCAGACCTGTGCTGCCTCCTGTGTGTTAACATTAACTCGGGCCCACAGCAGCAGAAGCCCCTGGGAGCGGCTCCTGACCCACGTCACCATTTATCACCGAGACAACAGACAGGAGTGGGCGTCCCCCAGAGAGAGAGTGTGTGTGTGTGCTGTACGCCTAAGGTCACCCTAACGCTCTTCATTAGGTAAGAACAGGATACAGAATCGATGAGACACCAGATCTAAAATGAAATGACGCAGCTGAAGCCGTGTTGATGGTCCCTTTGTTGCTCTGAGGGATGTGAGGGACGTCATCTATTTTACAAATTCACAGTATTTACATCAACACCATCAGCTGACTTCTGAGCTGTCCATGTGCCACCGCAGCTTGTCCTTCCTGTCTCCTGGCTTTATTCTCCCAGCTCCCGACACCGTTCACCTCAGTGCGTTTGTTGTAGTTCGCCCTCTCGCCAGCAGGCGGAGCCCTCACCCGCCGCTCCGCCCTGTTTCACACCCTCCAGGCGGAAGTCGCTCGTTGTTGCTCTTCCGGTCTTCGAGACAAGCATGGCGGACTCAGAGCACGCAGACGTGTCCGCCGGGGTCCCGCAGAAGGAGCCGGACGCGGACGCGGTCCCGTGTTCGATCCCGTCGTTCGCCGTCGCCTCCGAGCTGCTGTCGGCGCCGTACTCGTGTCTGGTGCTGGACACGCACCGCAGGCACGTCGCGCTGCCGCCCGTGTACCTGCAGAGGAAGAGGACGGGCATCCGCGGGGAGCTGGAGGCCGAGCTGCTCAGGTTCTCCCCGAGGTACGAACACCCGCCGCAGGCCGCTTCCGCCCACAGCCCGTGACGTCACGCCAGGCAGAGCCCGGGTTGACTCAGTTCAGTTTCATGTGTAAGCGCCGGATCATCGTTGGCTCTGCCTCGACCGGTTGGGTGGGCGGAGAGAGAGAGGGGGGGTGGGGGTGGGTGACAGTAACAACAACAACAGCGATCATGAGGGCGACGGAACGACAAGATGTGCGTGTGACGTAGGTGGAGTCAGCTTCACGTGCAGATAGTTTCCAGCAGATCTCGTGTCTCAGGGAAGAGCAGAAGAAATCTATATTTACATGTAGACGTGAAGGTTTGACAAATCCAGCAGCGCGACCGAAACGTTCTGTCTCAATCTCTCGCCGTCCTGTTTGTGTCCCGCAGTCTGAACGGCGTCCCTCTGGCGTACGACAACATCAGGATCGTGCGGCAGCACGGGGACATCATTGACGACAGCAGCTACATCCACATGGACGTCGAGGCCAGTTTCATCGTGTTCCAGCCTCAGAAAGGACAGAAGCTGCTGGTGGGGAAACGTTTATCAGACTTTTACGTCCAGCTCCTCGCATCAACATAAACGCTGCGTGTGTGTTTTTTCAGGGGAAGGTCAATAAACTGGGCGTGAGCCACGTCGGCTGCCTCGTGCACGGCTGCTTCAACGCCAGCATTCCCAAGCCCACCCTGGTCTCCATGGAAACCTGGATGGACGCCGGGCCGAGGATCGGGGCCGACCTGGAGTTTGAAGTGACCGCGCTCGATGCCGACGCTGTGGGGGTGCTGCTGATCAGAGGACGGCTGGACAGAACCCGGTGACTGACCTGCAGCGGGTCCCACAAATACATCTGTTTTTGTTGCTTTTGTAACTGGTCTTGGTTTTTGTGTCCAAGGGTCCAAGAGCTGATGGCCATGGGTGAGAGCTCAGAGACGAGCGTCCCTGCTGACGAGCTGGACGCAGGACCGACCCCTGAAGCCACGGAGGCGTCTCCTGAGGACACCCCCAAGAAGAAGAAGAAGAAGAAAAAGGACAAAGTGAAAGAAGAGGAGGTAGAAGAAGACGTGACCGCCTCCTGCCCACAGGACAGCCTCACAGTGCCAGAGCTGAACGGAACGCCAGGCGAGGCAATTGGTGACGAAGCGGCTGAAACGACAAAGAAGAAGAAGAAAAAGAAGAAGGAGAAACGTCTGAAAGAAGAGGAGCAGCTGGACCTCTCTCCCACGTGCGTGAACGGGAGCGATTCTAGCGGCTACGTCAGCGACAAGCCGAGCAAAAAGAGGAAACACGACGCCGGTGGCGAGGGAGTGCCGGAGCTCAGTGAAGAGCCCGAGCCACCGAGATCAAAGAAGAAGAGGAAGCACAACACTGAGCAGCTAAGAATCTGAGACCAGGTGATAGAAGCACCTGTCGACGCCAGCCGTTCTTAGCCTTCGCTGACGAGGCTGTGGTTCAGGGCTGCCGCCTCATGGGGGCGCCAAACAGCCACGGCCACCCTGGGACTCCAACCCTGGAGTGACAGCTTCAACTCTGAGCTTCACCCGCCGCCACACACAGAGAGAGAGAGAGAGAGAGCTGATGAACCCGCTGGTGTCACTGACTTTGTGAAAGAACAGGAAATGAGACTTGAGCCCAGTGTTGACTCAGCGTGCACATGGTGTGTTGTCAAATCTTCAATATACACAATTAAAGATCCTTACAGTTTGACATGTTTGCGTCGCTCCTGGCTCCGCCCCCCCCCCCACACACACACACACACACTCTGTCCCTCATTCATGTTAAAGGTATTTCATCAAAGTGTCATCCCATCATGCCTTGCACTCCCAGCACGCACAGGTGGCCGTGACCTCTCAGCGGTGAGTCTCCATCTTTCTGTTCAGGTGATTTGAACATATCAGCTCATCTTCTGTTTGCTCTGTACTACTGTTTTCGTACTGTGAAGTATTGCAGTTTTTTAAACTCTGGGTTTTCTCATTTCTAGGTCCAGGCCCCACCCCCAGCCGACCCGTCTCCTTCCAAACGAAGGCGACCATCTTGATCTGCAGCGGGTCTCCTCTCACAGGTCATGAACTCCTCCTCCATCAGAGCACTGCAGGTGGGTGTTATTTCAGGATCAACTCACACTGAGCATATTTAAATTAGGACTGGATTAAGGACAAACTCTGGGAAACGATGAGTGAGGAAATAATCTCGTGTTGGATAATTATGCGTGACATCACACTCAGTGACTCCTCCTTTCCCTCCACCTGGCTCTGCCTCTCCTCTGCCCTTCCTCCTACTTGCTGGCCTGATTTATTGGTGGCCGTGTGCGTTTCACACACATTCCACTCCCCCTCCCCCACTGAACTATCATATCGAGGCAGGGTCGTTCGTCTTCATGATCCTCGGCCGGCGAGAACAGGAGGGGGCGTTAGCTTTGCACCTCTCTCTGCATCTTGCTGCTTTCATGGGAGTGGTCTCAGTGTGTGTGTCTCAAAGTTTCCAGGCTCCTACTTTAAAGAGAGAGAGAGACTTTATGGAGAACAAACGGCACCCTGATGTGGCGCTCTGTGCTCAGGACACGCCCCCCCGCTGGCCAGGCCCAATTAGTCATGTGCTCGGTGCTCCGCTCGATCCCAGGGTCCCAAATGGCAGCCGGTCATAAAAACCCCGTGGCCGTATATGAGTGGTATCAGCCCATCCCTCACAGCCCCGCCCACCGCCATGCAATCTCTTTATGGAACCTCTTTGGCTTTGCATCTGTTTTCATTCTCCCTCAGGTAAACGCTGGCACAAAGACTGACTGCAGCGTTCAACTCTTTCCCAAGGGACCACTGCGCACACACACTGTTAACCCCAAAAGTCAACATTTCTCGTGGTCGGAGGTTCCCATCGTTGGTGTGTTTCCGTGGCAGCTGACACCCACCGTTGGGTCCTCAGTCGCCCTGGTGACGGCAGACGGCTGCTTCCTGTGACAGATGCTGCTCCAGTCTCTATGTGTGTGTCTGATTTTCAGGGGTTCCTCAGGGAGTCTTCAGTGGACGTGTTAATTGAGATATGATCGGGTCACTTCTGCATGTGTCTCATTCTACTTGAAGACAAGTCAAAACCCCACGTTTTATTATTTGAGATTCGTGATATTAACTCAGTTTAAAATGAATGATCCAACTTAAAATAAAAAGAACAAAGAGCCTTGAGGAGCTCTGCATTTGAACGCCATGGACTGGCAGCCGTTGATTTGAGCAGCTAGATAGTTTTGCTGAAGGCGTGTCTGAACGATATTGTCTGACCTCTGTGCTTTGATGATAAGACCAGCGGAGTGTGTTTCCTCAGTTGTAACAAACAACGCTGCAGCCCAGTCACATTCATGGGGCTCAGACCATCCGGCTGCGGCGCTCTGGTCTGTCAGTCACCAGCGAAGAAGAGTTGTGTGTTTGTCTTCGTGCTCTGTGGCATCATAAACTGTTAATGTTCATATTTTTACGGTCCTCGTGGGATCCACTTTGCGTCCAGAGGAGGGCGGGGCTTGGGGCGATGCTGTGAGGCTGCTGAGGGCGCCAGCGCTGGCCGAGGCATCTGTGAGCAAAACGTTCATTCAAAACTTGTTTTTAAACTGTTATTTTGAGAATTATCAGTGTCATTTCAGACATTTTCCCAATTCAGTTTTGTTCCCAAGCGGTGAGAAGAGAAAAATAAAAGAGTCTGATCTGGCAAAGTCGTGTGTAAACATGTTTGTGCTAAAATGTTGGTGGAAAAAGAGGAAGAAACAGCAATTTAACAGTTTGACACGAGGACGGCGCTGCGGCGCTTCAAGCCACTCCGTTCTTCATCCTCATTCTCATCCTCATCCTCCTCTCTGCATCTCTTTCCCACACACACACACACACACACTGAGAGCACACGTGAAACCGTCAAATTCGTTCAGAAAATAAACACACTGACATTACTCAGACAGATATGAGGGGGGGGGCTAAGAGGCTGGATTAGGAGGAGGAGAGGAGGAGTAGCGGTTTGCAGGCAGAGATATATGATGTGGTGTTGGGGTTTATCCAACCTCCACGCGCACGCACATACATGCACGTGGGCCCTACCTCTTTGCTGGCCACCCAGCTGTGTAAACACGCCACCACTGCACGCAGGCCCAGAGCCAATCAGAGGGCAGGGTGCCGAGCAGCGACACATGAAGGAGGCGCAGACGGGTCAGGAGCTAAACTCACTGTCTGACCCCCCCCCCAGTCAGAGTGGAGCAAACAAACAGTGGAGGTGTGGAAAGACAAGGAGAGGAGGAGGGAGAGAAGGAGAGAAAGGTGTCTCATTTCAGATTTACAGCGGCAGTGGGAGAGATTTGGCCGTGCTCTCACAGAGGAGGAGGAGGAGGAGGAGGAGGAGGGCAGATTTACTCGGTGAGAACAGCTCTGGTCTCCAGTGATCTCTATATTAAAACCCAACTTTGGTGAAAGAACCAAATTGTTATTGTGACTCCAGGATGCTGGGAACAGGGGCTCATCTGCTGGTGACACTGAAACTGAATGATCCCCAGAGGATGAAGGGTGGTTTGACCGGCCTTTCATCTCACGCCACCAAACGGTCTGTATGTTGGACTGATTCATTGTTCCCAGAGGATGAATCCTCTCTGACTGCTCCTTGTGAGCATGTTAGCATTTAGCTGACAGCGGCTGCGTCCTGTTTTCATCACAGAGGAAGATGCACACACACACACACTGTGTGTGTGTCTACCTCTTTTGGGGTTTTACTCCTTATTTAAGACCAATATTTACCCAGCAGCCCCAGGGTGAGATTACCTCATATTCTCCCGCCCAGCTGTGCTTTCTCAGCGTTTCCACGACAACCGGCGGAATGTCCCATCATGTTTATCTGCCTGCCAGGGAAACCGTGAGGAGGAAGGAGCGGGATGGACAACACACACTTGAGTTAGGAGTGTGTGCACGAGGCAGACACACACTCGTGTCAGTGCGCAGTGATCGTACAGGAATGCAAAAGGAACACTGTGTGTGTGTGTGTGTGTGTGTAGTGAGCTACTGTGGTTCGGTTTCCACTGATGATATTCAATCATAATCTGTGGCACGACTTTATACATCCATAATGAATGGTTGCGCTAATGGTCAAGTGTTTATGTCTTGTGTGTAACTATAATCAAAGTAACAACAACAAAGCCCGCTGATAGCGTCGACGTCGCCATCCAGTCGCCTCGGTCCAGGAGAACGTGGACCGAGCTGATCGCAGCACGTCAGCAAACCGTGAGAATCTCCTGGGAGGCCGCCGGGATCAAATGTGACCTCTGACCTCTGAGGAAAAGTCCGACTGAAGACTCCTCTGGGATCAGTCACTCACTGGTTCGAAGGTCGTCATGAGTTTCAGAACCGCCTTTACTCCTCGGACCACGAGTGCTGAGGCCGCGCGCTGGCTCTCCACGGCAACGGGCAGTCGGGCTGTTTGCTTTAATTTGCAACAGAAAAGCTTGTGGTGTGTGCTGACTGTCAGGGAATGTTCTGTTTGGTCTCTCCTGGCCTGTCTAAGTGGCCAGAGTGTCATTATTTAGCTTGTGGAGCAGAGGGGAGGGTGCAAACGAGGCGGCGTGACCCTCTGTCGAGAGCATCGGCTCCTCAGAAGCTCATTCACCGCCTCCAGGACAGACGTGGCACTGGGAGCTTATTAAACCAGCAGGAGGGGCCTTGGCTTTGAGCCAAAGAGGATCTGGCCCCGTGGAGCTCTGTCCGGGTTCTGATTCGCTCTCTGGGATGCTGCTCTGGCTTCAGCCTCCGCGTCTGCTGAGCTGAGGTCTGTCATGGAAGCGACGTGTTGTGCAGGAGGCTGCGGTCGCAGGACGGACGTGGAGCTGGCGGGCCGCGTGGCCGACTCTGCCCTCATCGGCTTTGTCGCTGACATGAGCCTCATTGAGTTTCCGCGGAAGTTCACAGCGGGCGCCAGGCAGCAGGCGGACGGCCCCGCGGCCGGGCCCAGCAACCGGGGAGACCCGTCATGGAGCCGCGGCCACGCCGCCGTCAGGCGCAGGAGGATCATCACCGTGGTGCAGCGGCACGCGGCCAACGTGAGGGAGAGGAAGCGGATGTTCAGCCTGAACGAGGCGTTCGACGAGCTGAGGAGGAAGGTTCCCACCTTCGCCTACGAGAAGAGGCTGTCCCGCATCGAGACCCTGCGCCTCGCCATCGTCTACATCTCCTTCATGACGGACCTGCTGGAGAACACGTGACGCCTTGAAGCATCCAGTGCTGCAGGTTTCAGACACCCGCGACCTTTTGACCTCTGGCAAAATTTAGTGATCAGAAGAAGAGTTTTAGTTAGATCCATATATTAAATGATTAGACTGAGCCAAGCTGAGCATCCATAGAGATTATATTTCAATGGCTACTCTCACACATATCATTTAGATGAGAGCAGCACCTTGGAGAGCGACACGCCCTCACCTGATCCGTCTGTGTGTGTGTGTGTTCTAGGGACATAGGGACAGAACTAGTCCCCATAACATAAATCATTAGAGTTTAAGTACAAGACTAGTTGTGAGCTGAGGCTTGGGTTAGGGTTAGGGTTAGGGTTAGGGTTCACTAAGGTTCAAGAAGCAGTTGAGAGCAAATAATGTGAAATGCCCTCTGAAGTCCGTGTGTGTGTGTGTGTGAGGGAGATTTAAAGGTGTCATCAGATCATTTGTTGTCTTGGACCTGGAGGTGTGAGCTGAGTCCAGCTGGGTCACGTGTCCCCTGTGGGGTTGGGGGGCAGAGGCCGGAGCTTTTGGGGGGGGGTTCCTCATCCTCCCGCGTCTCTTCTTTCACTCGCAGTTTTTTGGAATTGCCGGTTGATGTTCACGACCCCCCCCTCCATCTTTATCACCTCCAGTGTTTGCGTTGCGCCCCGGCCGTCCACCGCCTCTCTGCGCCCCGCCGTGCGCGCGGATCCGCCCTGACAGCTCCCCGGGCGCCGGGCCTTTAAACCCGAGCCGCTCCGGCGCATACCTCTGCGCGCGGCTGCTGACGGGAAAACAAACAGCACGGCCCCCGCCGCGGTCACCTGCCGAGCTCCAGCAGGACTGATGTTTGTCTCCGGTGCTCCCGGGCCCGTCTTGGAAAATAACTGACTGAACATGGGGACGGTGCAGCCTCCTGCCCTCTCTCGTTTTAAATGCGTCAAACGTGTCATGTGGTTCATTTTCGGTGAATTTGGGGCGGTGGTGGATCGGGTGGGGCAGAGGGAATTCTTCGGGTCTTGCACAAATCTACACCCGCCGCCCAGGCTGGAAGAGTTCAGCTGCTGATGTTCTGACTGGACCTCCGCTTGAGCCGGAGTGTTGTGTTACAGCCCTCCAGCCAATCACAGCGCTCCCCCAAATCCTGCCGCCTGCTGCTATAAGAGCCCGGCCCGGCCCGGCACGGCCCGGCAGCCTCTCTCCCACTTTGTTTATGTTGTGAGCAGCTCAGAGGCGCCTCCGGTCCACGGGCACGCTCTTTTTTGGCAATGCGGGAAGAGGACTCCTCCCCGATGGACAGCGCGGGGAACAGCGAGGAGGAGACCGACCGTCATCTGCCGCGGAGAGGCGCGAGGAAGCGGCGGGCGGCGCGCAGGAGCGCGCCCCCGGAGGAAGAGGAGGATGGGGACGCGGAGAGCCAGAGCCCGAGCCGCGGCAAGAAGAGGAGCAGGAAGAGCGGCGGCAGCGACGCCAGCAGCAGCCCCGCGCGCTCCTTCGAGGAGCTGCACACGCAGCGCGTCATGGCCAACGTGCGCGAGCGGCAACGGACACAGTCCCTCAACGAGGCGTTCACGTCGCTGCGAAAGATCATCCCCACGCTGCCGTCGGACAAGCTCAGCAAGATCCAGACGCTGAAGCTGGCGGCGCGCTACATCGACTTCCTGTGCCAGGTCCTGCAGAGCGACGAGCTGGACGCGCGCGGAACCAGCTGCAGCTACGTGGCGCACGAGCGCCTGAGCTACGCGTTCTCGGTGTGGAGGATGGGGGGCGCGTGCTCCCTGTCTGCCGCCTCCCACTAGCAGCTCAGGTGAGTCCTCCATCCCCAGGGAGGCGGACTGTGCACAGCGCGCTGCCACGCGCCTTTTACGCGCGGCCCCCAGGTGAAAAACCAAAGTGGCAGATGGAGCTCTGCAGTGTGTTTTCCTTTGTTGTGAAACAGTTGTGGGCCCCGAGGCACAACATCCAGATTACACAATTCTTTTGTGTAACAGCCACAAAACATTTCAACATCCCTTCCAACTACAACCTTCCTGGGGGGTGACAGAGGACACATGCAGTATCTGTCTGTCTTCGTCCCCCTGGTGTCAGAGCCAGAGCAGAGCCCAGGACATTACACAGGCTGGATTTGGTTCCTTAATCGAGCTGATGTTTCCCCACAGACGATCCACACTGAGGAGCTGCAGGAGCACGCTGGGCCTCCAGGCCTGAGAGGAGAGGAGCCTCCTCACACGGACTGTCGTGTTTGTGAAGGAGCACTTAGGACTCGGAGCGAGGAGCCGACCACTGCGACCGTATGAATGTTGTAGCTGAGGAACAGCTCATCCCTTCCTCTGTGACTCAAGTGTTTTGTATTTATTTTTATACACAGGTTCAAACATTCCCCCATCTCAAACAAAAGTTATTTATTTTTGTGTTTTTACAGAACGCTGAACAGATCTGCGCATTTTTGTAAATATTTGGTCAAATCTCGAATAAAAAGCCTGAAGCTATCAGTTGTCTTCATTTATGACATCATCAGCTGAGCGTCAACATTAGTGTCCCCTTTGCCTCAGAGCCTGACGCCTACAGGGTGAGTTTATTTTCATTTGGGGGGGGGGTGCATACCTGTGGCTTTCTGTTCTGCAGTCATTTCTTGAGCTCAGCGATCTGGGAAACCCGTGATGGTCTGTACAGGAGGCACGTGACCCTGCGAGCCCCAGGTCAGATAAGAAAGATATGTATATTAGCATTGTAGCACAGACTCAGTGGGTTCCCACCAACTCATGAGGAAGAGTGAAACCAAAATCCTGGATCATCTGCACCACTCAGGCAGCTTTAAACAAAACAAAACCTGAAGAGTTTTGAGCAGTTTAACGAAATGTGTGCGTGCGGAACGTGAGGAATCGATTCCACCCTCAGATCGCCGTGGCCGTGTTATCTCCACAGGAATGTCACCTCTGAAACACACACACACACACACACACACACACACACACACACGCTGAGGGAGGTTTCTCATGCCAAGCAGGGAAATACATTCCAGAGAGAGAGAGAGAGAGAGAGAGAGAGAGAGCGATGAACGAGTGCTCCACCCTGCGTTTGATGCTGCTTGTTATCAGTGTGAAGACTCTTTGATGACACTCTTTCCTCATCATTAATCACACGTTCTATCTGCTGGCACACACACCCTCACACAGAGGTGTAGAGTGTGTGTGCGGTAACACACCAGGAGCAGTGCAGCATGTGTGTGTGTGTGTGTGTTGCTCTGTGTCTCTGAGGGTCCTGGTTTATATTAACCCCAACACTACAAGGGGGGGGGGGTCAGGCCTGATACAGACCCACACACACACACACACACACACCCTGGTTTATATTAACCCCAACACTACAAGGGGGGGGGGGGTCAGGCCTGATACAGACCCACACACACACACACACACACACACAGACAGTCAGGTTAAGAGAGAGCAAGATAGATTTGATTTAAATGTCTGGTTTCTATTAGTGCTAATTATCTGTTTCATCTCGACCTGGAGCAGTTTCTGTGTGTGTGTGTGTGTGTGTGTGTGTGTGTGTGTGTGTGTGTGCAGTGGGCTGAGGTAGACTGCTGCTTTATAAAGAAAGACTAGTGCTTTGTAAAGACTGTGAGTGCAGCAGATAATGAGCGCTCTCACACACACACACACACACACGTTCCTTGAGGTCAGTGCCAACTGCAGCCATCACGCCTGACCCTTGACCCCTCAAACTGACCCTGGTGCCGATGGCAGCGCCCCCCAGCAGGAGCACAGGCACACAGTGAGGCTGAGACTTGGAGGAAGCAGATGAAGTGCTGAAGTTCGGACGACGAGCGGCGAGGAGCGGCGAGGAGCGGCGAGGAGGAAGACGGCACCAGACTCACAGGGATCGTCTTCCTGCTGCCGGGGGCCGTTGATCCTACAGATCGAGTTAAGCTCAGGCCTCCTCTGACGCTGCACATACCAGAGCATATCACCGCTCTGTCAGAGAGTGGCAGGGCTGGCTCCGCCTCCTAACTCGATTAGCGGCGGCCGACACACGGGCCCCTGATTGGATTTAAGCTGTTTGTCTAATTCTGGCCGAGCCGGGGAACATGGGGGTTCTCAGACCACATTGGGCTCTGATCGCGCGCAGATCTGAGGACGGCCCCCAAGGCCACGCCCACACGGCATGTGTGTCGTTTCCACAGAGGCCTTCAGTGAGCAGAGTGTGTGAAACGTGTGTTTGCTTGTTGTGCTGACTGTTCACACACACACTATTATGTCAAGTTTTTTAATTATTCTCTGTTGAAAGCAATAACTAGAGTCAGCCACAGTTTACTGGTGTTCTGAGGGCACACACACACACACACACACACACGCGCGGTGACGTGAAGGATGCCTTGGCAGTGAGAGGATCTGCAGCCTGTGGGGTGGTCTCTGTTTCTCTCTTCACCTCCTTCACTTCTCCTTCCTCAGCTCCCTCATTACTTTGAGGTGGTCTGTTTCCATCTTTCCACCTCGCTCTTCCTCCCCCCTCCCATCCCAGGAGCTCCCTCTCCTCCTCTTCATCATCTTCTCTTTTTATCTCCTGTCCCATCTTCCCTTGCTCTGTTGATGATTTCCTCCTGTTCTTCCAAGCTCCCTCGCTTTTGCAAGTTGTTGTTATTTCACAGACTCAGTGGTGTGTGTGTGTGTGTGTGTGTGTGTGTGAGGGGGGAAAGCTCAGTGGAGACAAAGAGAACGATGCAGGGACTGTGAGAAAATAAAGACTTGCTGATGCAGAGATTATTCTGGGCCAGCATTTTTCTAGCCAGCGGTGCTGTGTGTGTGTGTGTGTGTGTGTGTGTGTGAAGGATTAATATTAGAACGTTCTGTTTGCTTTCCTGACGGCTGTTTTTCTGTCTGCGTCTCCCTCTCCTCCCGCTCTGTGAAGGTGTTGGGTTTTATGAGGCCTGATTTCTCAGGTCCTGTAAAACAGAACGAAATGCCCCATAATTCTCTGCCCCTGGTTTCCCAGTGAGGGTCCATGCCAACCTCTCCTGCCACAGTAAGAGGAGTGTAAAAAACATTACTACAGAAGAAAAGAGTCAAAGGGCCTGAGTGGGGGGGTGGGGGGTGGGCATTTCCAGAAGACTTATGAAATAACAGCACAGTAAAGAGCCAGGCCGCAGTGTGTGTGTGTGTGTGGGGGGGGGAGTTATAAATAGTGAGATCATCTGGAGAACATTAGAGGTGCAATGTTTAAGTGAACAGGTCCGCTACCTGCAGCCACAGAAACCTCAGGACACACACACACACACACACACAGAGTACCCTGACTAAATAATGTGGGAAAACCAAAGTGGATAAATGACTTGATGAAGATCCTTTTAGGGTTTTTATCCGTCTTCTTCTTAAAGGCCTCCACAGTCCAGAGTCAGGGAAGGAAGTGGACCCTCCCCCATCGCACACACACGCAGACTGAAACCGGAGCCACAGGAAGTGGTCCTGCGCAGCATCATGTCAGGGCAGACAAATTATTCTCCATTTGAAAAATGCAGCTTTTCCTCCCCGCTCTCTCCGGGAGGAGCGGCGGGGACAAAACGCTCTGCTACCTGCGTTAGCTCACGAGGAGCGAGCGGCGGTGGCAGGCCCCACCATTCCGGGAAATCTTCTCCTCCTGTGGCGTTCCCTGAACATTTGTGCGTTTGTGGAAATTCCTAAACGGATGAAAAGCAGGTTTCTTTGAAGTGAGCCGCAGTCGTATCTGTGTGGCCGCGCTGTTCCACTGAGTTTGAGACTGTGACAGAGGCAGAGGACAGAAGGAGCAGGTTGCTGCGTGGAACAGAGTAAACCGCCCAGTGTTGCACGTACTGCTGCGATTAATGCAGTAAAACCCTTGGGTGCACTAGCAGCATCATGTTGTTGTGTCTTTTTTTATCAGTTTTGAAACCAAATATCATTCCAAGCTCAGCACGTTATTTGGTGTGACAGCAGTTTCTGGCAGCCCTGAGGAATCCACATGCAGCACGAGAACGACGGCCGCTGTGCACCAGGAAGTGCCCGCTCTCTTCCTCCTCCTGAGGTCGGGGGGGGCAGGGCAGTGTTAAGTGGAGTTTGCAAGAGGGCCAGCAAACACACTTTTCCCTCAGGCGAGTGGTCAGGGCACAGACACACACACACAGAGCCTGGGGCTGCTCGGCCCGCTGGCCCACACTGGTGACCCTTGTTACCGTGGTGATTAGATATTGGGAGGCCTCATCTGCTAACATTTAGCCAGTGTCACCCCTAATCTACCCTGTGTCACGCTGCCAGTGCCAGCTCAGCGCACGCTAACACACACACTCAGATCTGGTTTTACTTATTTTATTTGTTGCACTTGAGTTAATCATTGCTCCAACATGAAAGTCTTGAATTAAAGCCTCCTCTGTGTTGTTTATCTGCTGATTTATATCTATACATCCATCTAAATATAAAAAGATGCATTTTAATTATACGTTTAGCTCCTGCTGGACATCCCACGTAGATCCATCCTCTGCTGTGCATCAGGCACAAAGTAATGACATATTTTTCTTTGAAGAAAAACCTATAACGTGCATTTCCTTCATCATTAAATTTCCAGTTGCTGTCACATTCCACTTCCTGACCTCTGAACCATGACACACCGGTCCTCCTCCTCCTCCTCCTCCTCCTGGATGCCACCCCTCAGGTCAGTCACTGCTTCCTACACACACAAAGTGAGTGTGTTTCCTCTTGACATAAGTCAATGACTCCTTTAGGTGACGGATGGATTTTGTTAAGCACCTTGCTTGTGTCCAACAAACAGATTATTTCAATCCGCTCTTATTGTTCCTGTGTTGAACCTTTACTTATTTTTTAAATAAGCTCTCATAAGAAAATGTGTCCTCTAAATACTTGAGAACAGGCTCTGATCTGCAATGTATAGGGTAGTTTATAGAACAGTTTATAGGGTCGAACAAATCTTGTGCTGCTCATCAACCCAACGGTTTATGTGAAGAAAACGCTGCTTCCAGCAATTAGTCGGGGACAAAATCGCAGAGTGTGAATGTTCTTTCTGTTTCTTACTGTGCTTTTGTTCACAGGGGGGGTATGAAACTAGTGGCTGAGCACAGACTGATTTATTTGAGACCATAACGGCCCCCTGCCCTGTGTAAGACGGATCAACAGCGACCTCTAGTGCCACAGATGTGACACTGCAGGTTGGAGCTGAAAGCTGGCGTCGAGCTTTGGAGAAGGACGAGATGGAGCGAAGATGAGCACACGCGTTTTAGCAGAAGTCACAACTATATGAAAAAGATAAATAGTGCCAGGCCATGTGAGGCTCGGCTCAGGTGAGTCAAGGTGCCACTGGGCCACTGCATTATGCATCATCACCTGGTGTGCAGGTAGCCACACTCAGTGTCCCTCAGTATTACGTATCAAAGCGTGGCAGTAATTAATTTAATTTAGTGTAGCAAAGTTTAATCTGAGGCCAATCAATTATTGGTTAAACAGCACTGATTATATTTTATTATATTATATTATAACAGCCTGCACACGTGTCTGTCAATCAGTCTCGTTGCGTCATCACTTGTCAGCCAATCACGCGCCGACGTCCGGAAACGAGGCACCAGAGACGTAAACCTGGCAAACATGGCGACGCTCCGGGGAGAGTACGGAGATTGGGAATACGAGCGCTTTTAAGCCGACAAAACAACCTGCTCCGCGCATGTTAGAATGTGGTGGGGTTAGCCTCAGCTCCGCGCTAACAGCCGCTTAGACGATGCTCGCTGAGGTAAGCCAGCGCCGGCGAAACCGACGCGTGTGTCCCCGCAACTAGTTTGTTTTCCAGCGGTGGGCTACGCGGCTAGTTAGCTTGTAGCCGCTAGCGTCGCACAGCGCTAACCCCGCTGGTAAACACAGCCTGTTAGCCGGGGCGAGGACGGGACGTGGCCGCGCTGCTCGCCCTGCTCGCCCGCTATTAGCGGCGGCCAGCTCCGGGATTACACGGCTAAAGCTAAGTTAAGACGATGATCTTAGGATGTGCGCGCTGTCAACACCGTGCTGGAATTAGCTCGACACAGGGAGTGTCGGTAGTATGCGTTTAGATTATGATTAACGACCCTCGAGAACGAGTTTCTACATCACAACAAACACAGGTGAGCTGGGCGTTAGCCCGACACCCGGCGATCTGTCGGCTGCTGGCATGGTTGTGGGTTAACTTGCTTCTCCACTGATTTATCCACAGCTAGCCAATGTTCCACTGCTAACACGCATGCTAACAGTCTGTATTGTCATCTCCTGCTCATTTCACCTCAAGTCAGAGGCGTTTGGACACTGCAGCAGTCACCAGTCAGTCACCAGTCAGCAACCAGTCAGTCACCAGTCAGTCACCAGTCAGCCACACACCCAGCTGGCCGAACGCAGGCCTGTCTGATGAGAGTGAAAGTCTGAACAAGTGTGGCTCGTCAGTGGGTGGACAGATTAGCTCTGGGTCTGTGCTCACTCGTGTTATTTGCCGTGACATTGTAGTTTTTATGCCACAGCGCTCACGTGATGCCCTTTCTCAATGCACGCACTGTCCCCTGAATTTGAACATGCCCTGGCCGTGACATCTGCTGACACGTACTGCAGCGTACGGGATCTGCTCAGGCTCAGGTAGCCACCTGGCCTGAGCCACAGGTGACCTCTCCAACAGCCTAAGTACAGCTTGAGCCTCTGTAATGAGGCGTCAGCCCCTCTCTGTCCCTCGTCTCTGCCAGGCGGCGTGGGGCTCAGTCAGTCAAACTTTAGAATGATTGACCTCCTTTGGGTTGGTCCTGGGATGAAACTATGCATTGTCATTGCTGTTATGGCCACAGGAGGCCAGGTGGGGTCATATGAAACACCACTGTCTTCTCAGTGCTCTGTCCGTGGCACCTCCTGGATTTATTCTCAGTGGCTGAGTTTCATTTTGTTTGCCTCCTGCTGATATCTGCATCTCTAGGTCCTTTGAGTTAAAGCTAATTTCTGTGCTAATGTGTAGCTCAGCTGCTGCTTGTCTAAGCACAGCAGCCTGATTGGAGACGTTGGTCTCTTTCTGTAAAGCCACTTGTTCAGACTGAGCTGTGGGCACATGCAAAGGTATCTCACAGCATTTCAGCTCAGGCTAAATCTCGTTAAGGTGTCTTAATCAAGGCTCGGTGGACATGTCAGGCCTGCTGGACGTTTAGTCCACCTCTCCCTTCTGTCAACAGGAGCAACACCTACCAAGAGCAGTGTCACCTTTCATGCAGACATCTCTCATGAATTAAGCCCTGTTCTTTTTAATCCAGATAAATCCTCGTTCAGTTAGGTCATGCTGAGACAAACAATGTAACTCCCATTGCGCATTAGCTGCCAAACTAAACTAAAAGAACAGATATGATGATGCAACCGGCCGACTGTTGCAGAGGCTGGGGTTGAATTCCCAGTTGGTCCGTCTTGCCGGGTTTGTGCTGCAGCTGGTGGGGTTTTATTGGGCGTGTGATTCTGATGAGTCTTTGGTGAATAGCAGAAGCCTCCACATGCGCTCTCCTGGATCCACGTCTCACGAGAAGATGAGAAGAAGTCGCTGGGGAGGAGGCGTGCTGGGTAACCGGGCCCCGTGAGCCGTACTGTCCAACACAGTCTGTGTTGGAGGTGATTGTGGGTTAGGAAGATTGTCATGTGATTGTCTTATATCTCTGCATGTGTTGTATACACACACTGACCCATCAGAAAGTCTAGGACTTGTTGTGCGCTCATATCTGTTTTGGTTACAGCTGTACACGTGATCAGGTCGTCCAATATGCAAAGAGAAGCAAGGTCCAGAGATCACAACCGGGTCATAAATGTTTCCATTTCCACTGCCTCCTGGAAATAAAGGCCGGTGCTGTGCGTGCGCATATACGTGCACGCTCGTTATATTATCAGATGTGTCGAAGGTGAAGTGCTCTGCTCGTCAAACACCAGCGGCTCCACTGTGATTACAGCTACGTTTGGCTGAGCACATTCCCCCTGGTTGTGTTTCTGTCAGATGAGACGTGCTGTCTGTCCACAGTCCCTCACTGAAGAGTCGTGTCAGTGTGTGTGTGTGTGTGTCAGAGAGGACAGCAGAAGGCCGCCAGAATGGGTTTGAGTGTGTATGAGCACAGAGCAGCAAAGTGTTCTTCAGAATCTGTGATTCATTGGAAAAATACCACGTCCTCAGAAAATTACATCTGTTCTTTTCAAAGAATTAACGTAAACTGTCTTAGTCCACACCTATTTGTTTTTACTGTGCTCTGTAGAAATTACTTTTGGAGTTCCACCAGGTCGACCTACTTTATCTTGTAATTGCAAAGCTCCAGCTTGTTTTCCCCGGTCAGTCAAGGTTAACGTTACTGCTCTCTGTCATTTATTCGAGTGGATTAGGCCCCACTTTCTCTCCCAGGCATTAGCCCTCCCCTGGACAGCTTTAATGGGCTGCGTTAACCTCTCGCCCAGTGACCACACTGGTTCCATCTCAGCACTTCAGGCCTGGACTTGAATGCATGTGTTGCAAAAATAGAAACGTCTGAAACGCCAAAAATCTGGGAAACGATAAACACTGATAAGAAGCTGTTTGTGAATGTGCCTGGAGTGGAGGAGCGGCAGAAAGCTCCTCACGAAGCCCTGCGTCCAGCCTACACGTCCCTTCTTCAGATCAATACCCACCTTTGTGTTTCTGCGTTGCATGTCAGACCTCTTGCGTTAACAGTTCTCTGTCTAATCATCGGCGGTTGCGTAAGGATCTGCCTCGATGTTTAGATGTGTGTGTCCACTGGGCTTTGGTGTTAATCACTGGAACAGATGGTTCATGTTTAAAACCCTGTGTAAGCTCTAATGACTCAGGAGTGTCTCCTCCAAAGCCTCCGCAGCCTCACCACCTCGTCACAAAGCCGCGCTGATGGCGCCATTGTCCTCAGAGCAGACCGACGTAACGCTCATTCCTCACCTTCGTCTAAAATCCAAATAACCCAAATGAAAGCAGCTGTCTAAACAGTTTTCTTTAGGAATCTTAAAGATCCTGAACCCCTGGCCTCTGTGTTTACAGAAACACTCAGTTAACTTGCACAGTTCTCGCCTCCATGCCCTGAATCAGAATGTGACCTGGTCACTTCTGACTGTTTTGGAGAGTATTATCAGCAGTCTGACTGTGTGGGTGCTAGCTACACGTACACGAGGATACTCGGCCCTCAGAAAGCTGTGGCCCCCGGGCTTAGACGTGTACTACATGTTGTAGAAGTATCTGAGACTGTGCTCGGACACATGTACACATGTATATGTACATGTACCTTTGTCTGTCTCCTAGCTCCTAGACTGTTACTGAAGTTGTGACGTGTGGAAGACGGCAGTTGAGCCAGGTTGTTCACATTCTGGCGAATGTTGATGAATCTTTTAAAAACAGAGGTCAGTCTCAGCTTCGACCTTTGCTTCAGCCCTGTAAGTCAGGGGGTTTATATTGTGTTGGACATTTTTAATTGTTAAAAAACACCTAAAGTTTATCCTTGCCAGGCTCCACAGTGATAATAATTATTGATAGTGTCACACATGGGAGCTGGTTGAAGTGGGGAGGAGCACTGGCTAATCACATTAGCCTTATCTGATGCCGCTGCAGTGCAGCTAACATGAAGCCACTGATGCGTTTGTCACAGCGTCTTTGGAAGTTGAAGTGTTAGCGCTGGGTCCGTGTGTGTGTGTGTGTGATGGGCCACTGTCACAAACAGGGTCATTGTGTGGGAACCTGCTGTCGGGTCCTGGCCTGCTCTCAGCCGCTCTGATTGGCTGTGGGCCTCCTGTGAGTAAATCAAGTGAGGGTCAGATGCCACTGTCAGTGTCGCTGCGTGATCAGCTGTGTGGCGGTGAGTGATGTCACACGCTGATCTGAGCTGGAGCCAAAAAAACAATGACAAGAGAATAGTTCTTTGTTCCTCCTGCAGTGAGGGCTTTTCCAGCAAAATAGAGCATTCGACATGCAACACACACTTGGCTATAGCATGAAAAGCTAACTTAGACATGCTAAAAACAACAGATCGCTAATGAGTACGAAGTACCAGCCTGAGGAGCCAGGACAGATGTATGTGAAGTGATATTTTATGTTCACATGCAGTGTTGCTCTGTCAGACAAAAGACGACTTCATCAGTGCATGGTGGCCATGAGGAGCGCACGCGCGTGGGCAGCAGTTCAGAGCTGCCTCTATTTTCATGAGATATTTCAAGTTGTTTATTGCGACTTATTTCCTGGAGTGGTTGGATCGGTCATCGGCGTGTGTGTGTGTGTGTGTGTGTGTGTGTGTGTGTGTGTGTGTGTGTGTGTGTGTGTGTGTGTGTGTGTGTGTGTG